>JXOR01000137.1:412-47166 GCA_001014335.1 Coboldia fuscipes | reverse complement strand
CCATGTCCAGTATAAGTAATATACTATTACCCATTCAGTGAAGCCACTGTAATACCAAAAAAAAAACACCATTGTTGAATCTGAGGGAAATCACTGACAGAAAACAGAAGGCTCTTTTTAAACGTATTGTTATACGAAAACAAATGAATGAGTCAAATCGAATAAGAGTGAGAAAAAAAAGAAATCTAATTTAACTGACCCATTCATGCAATAATTGAAAAATCAATTCAATTTAGATGTAAATTAAAGCATAAGCATCGATCCCTTTATCTTTGATCAGACACTTTTCTGGTATACTGAATCATTATTTAAAAGAATCCAATTGTATAGTCCATAGTCTGTAGACCTAAACCCTTTACATTGGGCTCAATGCTAAAAGCATTTTCGNAAAAATCAATTCAATTTAGATGTAAATTAAAGCATAAGCATCGATCCCTTTATCTTTGATCAGACACTTTTCTGGTATACTGAATCATTATTTAAAAGAATCCAATTGTATAGTCCATAGTCTGTAGACCTAAACCCTTTACATTGGGCTCAATGCTAAAAGCATTTTCGCCCAGTTAATCCGAA
Organism: Coboldia fuscipes; assembly: GCA_001014335.1. Taxonomy (NCBI): domain Eukaryota; kingdom Metazoa; phylum Arthropoda; class Insecta; order Diptera; family Scatopsidae; genus Coboldia; species Coboldia fuscipes. The sequence goes on along the minus strand of JXOR01000137.1, from coordinate 46,593 downwards.
ACTCTGTTTTTTTTTTCTTATTTTCTGTGTTATGTTGAAATTTTATTAAAAAAGCACGAACACATAAATTTCTATATCTCAAAATGGGGGGAATGATATCACAACCAAACAATTTTTGAACAAACTGAATGGACTATTCAATGTGTGTTTTACCATCCGTTCGACCTATAATCGTGATTGATTCTTTCTATTATCAAACTCATAAAGAGGCCAATTTACCTGTTGATGTTAAACGACCAAAATTGATTGGATTTTGTGATACTTCTACGTTCCGGGAATCATACGAGAAAAATACTCATCTCGCAATGAGTTTTTATCTTTTCTCATCCCATCATATATATAACAGTGTTTTGATACTGTTGATATTCTCTTTTCGGTACCATGTTTGCCAATTACACGGTTCAAATAGACAGACATCCATACATACTTATACAGACAGTGGCTCTCGTTTAATATATAATCCTTTCAATGAAATCACGATACACAAAAAAAAAAAAATAGAATAACAACATTAGTTCTTTTCTCTTAGGGTGTCACATAATCGTCATATAACCGTCGTGCTCGATAAAATTTTTACCAAACCAGAACATAATCTGCCATGAACTCAATCCTGGACACACGATAACTAGGATCAATATAACCAGATGAAAAATTTTCTATGGCATTCTCGTGTATTCGTTTTTATTCTTTTAATATTAGATTTTGTTTTTGTGTTTTTTTTTTGTTTTATTTCCTCCTGCTGTATACTTGGTCCATTGCTGTTGCCATTTTCGTCTGTTCTCACCCAGGTCCATCGTTCAACTGAAATGAAGCGAACGAAGAATAAAAGTGGTGCCATTAACAACATGTAACACACAATATTCCATCAGAATGTGTTTTTATTCCATCCATCTAATTCCACTATGGGATTTTTTTTTCACTGTTTTATTTTATTTTGGCTACCTATTTAATCTCCATCACTTGGCCAGCTCTCAACTGGTCATTCAAGAAAATAACACTTCAATTAAAACGAGAAAAATTATTGTGTACGGGCACTTATACAAGTTACATTGGATATGCTTACTATGACACGTTTCATATTGGCTCACATCCATATGAAGGGTGGAACGGTTTATGCCAACACCAAGCCATTTCATCAACTCCAGTAAATGGTCAGCACTCCACAAATCCACATGATATCTTTAGCCACGATTCACTATAACGGTAATTGACTCATTAATGCATTGTACATTTCATTAAATTCCACATAATTTTGATTTAATGTTTTATACAATGTTACCATTTACCCGATTTTAATCGTACTAATCCCCTTTGGAAATTTTTGGTGAACAGATATTGGTGGTATTATCCCTCCTGTTTATTTGTGTTCCATCTGAAAAAAAAAATGTTCATCCTGTTTCAATATTAAATAAATGATGAGATTTACCATTATGTAGTACATGAAACGATCATTTTGTTGCCAATAAAAATTCACTAATAATTTTTTCTTCCGTTATTCTTTTCAACATATCGTTGAAATTTTATCATTTTATTTTTGTTTTTTTGTTTTTAATGTTCAACATTATTTAGTTTTTTTTTTTTTTTTTGTGTAGTAAATATTCTGATGAGTTTGTTGTATCTATTAAACACGATTATAAATGAAATATATGAGTGTGGAAAATCGTATGAATTCCATCATAATTTAATCTTGGTCATGAATAAAACCAAATATTACTGAAAATATTATGTGAAGATGATAAAACCATAGTAAAATGAAATAAAATAGGGGGTGAAATAAAAACAAAAAATATCATTGAGAGTAAAATTCAACTAAAAGTTATGATGATGTTAATTGCATTTACACTGATGCTGTTAATACCTGAAAAGTAAAACTTAAATATTTTTTAACATCACATAACTTGGCCACATTTGATTACATTTTGGAAATGTTTGTAGCCACTGTAGTTAAAATTAAATTACACTTTGATTTTAATTATGGATTCAGTACATCGACTAGATTCTAGATGGATACTTACTTTAATTACATTGTCCGACAGTTAGACTCGACGATCTATTGGATTGAAACTTAATGGTAATACTGTTTTTCCAAAAGAAAAAAAAAAAGAACCACAATCCAAATATATATTTTGTGTAAAATTCATTGGACCATGTGAATGGTGGTTTTTATTTGTAGAAAAGTGAAGAAAACTCTCTTCTGATTTTGAGAGTTGGGTAACAAATTTAATACTTCAATTCGGTTTTATTTTTTTCTTTTGCAGTGAATTTGAAATTCTATTGCTGTACACTGTTTGGTACTTAGAATGGCTCTTAGTGATTTTTGGGGTCAGAGATTTAGCCATTGAATAAGAATTTTGTTGGCCATAAGTTGTTGATTTCATTTCATCGTTAAATTCATACTCTCGTTTTAGCTTTAGCCTTTTAGATGATTCTAAAAAGCCATAATATAATGGTCTTGCAAGTCGATTGTGGTCGATTGATGGTCAACGGTGAATAATAACATGTGGGCACTCGATTATCTTCTTCAGTTATTGTCGGGTATTGCGACACTGACCATAACCCTAACTCTTTGTCTATTGATTGCAGCCATCCCTTAGTAGTTGACTCATTTCGATTCTGTACGATGCGGTGACTACGATTCATTATAGAGGATTCACTTAAATCGTTGTAATCTAATTGCTTCAATTGACCGATTAAAATTTGGTCAGCACTTTTATTTGAATGGCGGACAATCGTTAAACGAGAGTAATTCGGGAATAATTTGTTTTGTTGGTCCATTACCATTGGAGTTGGTACTCCAATCGAAATCTGTATGAGTTCAATCAAATTGTCATTCTTAATATGCAATAATTCGTCTTCTATTTTCTTTATTTTTCTGTTATTTTGGAGAAACCAATATCTATTTCTATTCCCATTTAAATCTGATTCGATATATTATTTTCATTATTTCTTGTGTGATTTGATTCCGGTGGTTTAAAGGTGGATGTGGACCATTTGATTATTTTCTTCTACACCTAAAAGAGTTTATGAGTGCAATATTATTGGTTTCCATTGTTATATGTACTTGGCCAACAGTAATAGCAGAAAACCGAATCGGAATGACTGTAATGAAATCTATTGGAATCACCATCATATTGGATAGGTAATAGTATTATATCAGGATGGTTAGACACAACGTTAGTTATGGATCCAACATGAATGGTAACTCTCGTTCTCGTTGTTCCAAACTCTAGACCAAATGATTTTGATTATCCATTTCTTTTACTATATGTTGGTAGTTTTGTTGTTGTCACTGTGTATGATTTTTTCCCTATTTACCGCTATGGTATTCTATTTTCTCTCCACTAGTGCTAGAAGTCATAAACGGATGGAGCAAATTAAATGGTTGTCGATGTTTTGATCACAAATTGTATCAATTGGTATCATTCCTGATGATGGGATAAAAATCATTATTGTTTTGGACCACTGCCATCATATCACTCGTTCGATTGATACAATTGATTGAATTACTTTTTTTGTTCTGGTTGAAATGCTATTCTTTGTTTCAATGTATTTATTTGTGTCAGATAAGATAACATTCCAATTGTTAGTGAGTGTTTTACTGGTCAACATTTATCGAATATCAAATTCCAAAGTATTCCGTTTATTGTATTTGAATCCGTTTTCAATGATTTTGTTGATGATTTTCAATTAAACCAACACCTCAAGGTTGTGAGCATAAAAGTATTAAAAAGAAAAAAAAAGCAAATAAGACAGACAGAATGCTATAGAATTAATGAAAAACTTTGTTATTCGACCTCATTAATAAACCACGGAATTAAGTCCGTTATCAGACAGTTTGGTGAAATGGCAATAATTTCCATTGGATTTTAAATGAAGTGATGAATTTTGTCTTGTGACGAATTCAACTGAATTAGCAATAAAATATTTAAAATTATACATTTTATTTGTATAAACCATTACTCAGTGACAGTTAAAAAGTAATGCATTACCACAAAATAAAATTAGCATAAAATTCATAAAGTTCTTTCGTTCTTCTCTTGTATTTTTCTCTCATTTTGAATGTTATTCTTTTTAACCAAACCATTTGAATGCTCCATATTCTAATATAAATGGTATATTCTTCTCATGGATTTCCAACCGTTAGTAACAAGTAATTCGTGGGACGATGAAAAAGGAAAATACCATGACTAAAGAACGGCGGATAGAAGGTATCAAATGTCGTGTTGTTTTCGTAAAATAAGGAAAGAAAAACGACAAATATATATATAAAAGGGACAGTATGTTTGAAATCATAAAACTTTTTCCACAAAGAAGATTTAATTTATCTGCGTAACAAAATTGTACGGACAAGTACTTACATACAATCTGTCTTATGCAGTGTAAAAGTTATGCTAAAAAATAAAAGGATACAGAGAGCTAGAAGACCAAGAAAGGAAGCGTTAAACATTGCTACATTCAAATGAAAAACTTTTGGTATTTAGACTTTATTAAAGTCATCATATAAAAACCGTTGTCTATTCAAATGATAGGACGACACACTTTTATACCGTTAAAAACATTTTCCCCGTTTCCATTGAATAAAATACGACCATTAATTTATTCTTTTTTTTTAGGCCACCAATGTGAAATTGGTGACATTTTCAAGAAAATTTATCATTCAATTCACCAGTGTGGACGGGCTGAATTAAATAAAGTAATTATTCTAGCACAGAACAGAAATAATCTCACACCACAATTAATTTTAGTTAGTGTCTTTGTTCTAGTTAGTCTACTGTCTACTGTATACGCTACAGTTTGATAACCCTTGAACGGAAATATTAAAATATGAGAAATGAAATAAGCGTAATTTAAATAAAAGTAAAATATATTTAAACATGAAAATCTCAATGTTTCCATAGCATATTCTAACAATTTTCTTAACAACTAAAAGGAATAATTGGCAATGTGAGATGCGGTAAAGGAATCACCATTACCACCCATCCCAACACCCAACCTTAAACCGACAAATGAATTCAATTGGAAAATGTTCACAAATCTTAAGATGATGAATTTTATTTTGTTTTATTTCATATTTCATTTTGTTCATCATCTGATCTGGCCTCTTACAACACAATTTTTATGCTTGAGATTCCTTTATTTTGTCTTTATGTTGTTTTATTTTACTTTCTTTTTTTTTATGCCATTGCCCACCATTGGTTCTATTGGAATTTATGAGACATGCGAGACAAAAACTTTCCATTCAGCCTCAAGACATTTAAGAAGTGAATGCTTTTATATTGCCGTTATAATAAACTATATTATTGTGAATCGCGTCTTACAGACAAAGAAATAGAAAAGTTTCACAGTGAATTTTTTTTTTCCGTTGGGTCCGAGTCTCTTACCTTTATTGCTTTGCAAAATGAAAAGCAATAAAGTCGGTTTTTAGTCATGGGCTATTATTATGCCAACCATATAGTTTATTTGGAATGAAAATGAAAGAAAAAATATTTATATCGAAGTGGAAAAAGCAACCAACATTGCTAGCAAAAGAAAATTATTGAGAAAATTTAACGTTTCAATGGAAATGCTTTGATCTTATTAGAACTGAATTCAATGTGTCACAATTATTGAGTCATAATATGGTATGAGGGGATGGTGGATATTATAGGTGACTTCTTCTATTTATTTGTTTCCTATGCCATGCGTGCCGCAGCAATAAAACATAAACCAAACATTGTAAATCTATTAAGCTCACCTTCACCTGGGATGTGTTAATAAAGAATTTATGAACGTTCTCACTGACTCGAACGGATTTCTTCTGTCCATGTCATGGTGATATCCATATTGGCACTATTAATGCCATACGCCAAATACTTTAGGGATTCTTAACTTTTTTTTTGCTTTTTATTCTCTTATAGTTGATGGGCTTTGTTTTTTATTCTGCTTGGTAGATTCGTAAAAACGGGTGACGTCTGTGTTAAGTCAACAAATTCTACCATCGATACCAGAACTACGGAAGTATACAGCAGCAACAATAATGAAATCAGTACCGAAAAGAGCGATAGAACCTGAACGAAAGGTAAAAAAAAAGAAAAAAACATCATTTCCGATTCACTTCAGCAAATTTCCATGGCTCGTTTCAAGTAATTTATCTTTCATTCATGGTTTTTATCGTGTTCATGTTTCAGATTATCACCCGATTTGTTCATCATTACAGGGTAACTGAAAATGAAAGAAAACAAATCATCATTGAATGGTAAACATAAAAAAGTAAAATTGTTAAATTCGTTGACTTCATAACAACCAATGATCAATAACTTGTTTATAGAATGTTCCAGTTCTATAACATTTTCCAGATTTCAGTTCTTCCAGATTTTTTTTTATTACTATAACATAACAGAATATGTCTATATACGTACAAGTAAAGAACATCATGATTCAGTGCTCTTTAAACCAACCATTCAAAATAGAATTAAATCATTTTATGGTATGGTATCATATTTGATTTTTAATGATTTCCGTTTAAGAATTATTTCCTTATGATTTAGTAATGGATTCGAAAGGATTTCCAAATTCGATTCATTTAATATCATATTGAATACTAGTAAAACGTATATGCTCTCTCTTTTTATAGAATAGATGCATTGATGCATTCATAATGTCATGATTTTATATTGAACAAAGTAAATTATTAGACTTTTGGGTTTGTTACCGAAAATTTAATTATTTGCAATGGATCACACTCAATTGCACAGGAAACATAAGGGGATTGTTGCCACAGACAAAAGGTTTTCATTTTTCTTTCCTTTTTCCATTCAATTTTCTTTAATAAAATAAAAATCGGTTTTGTGTGACTCTTTGATCTCATACAGTATCATCGTTTTATGGTTATTCAGATGGTTCTAGTTTCCGACAACAGACAAAAATTAGTATTATTAAAATGAATTCAAAGTGGCAACTCTCTTATTCTCTCATATACGGATGTATATTAGTTATATAATATCCACTTATTGTAAAGATTGCTACCCTATCATCAATTTCCATCTCAATGGAATTACATTATTATAACTCAGCATAAAATTTTCTGGTTTTTATTTTTAGTGGTTTTCGGTGGACTCTTGATGGACCATCAAATAACATCATAAAGATTAATATTTTTATATTAAGATCGACATGTAAAACTAATCCACCATTAAAATTTGATAAAACAAATTGGTCAATCCGTTTATGATTCCACTTAATGTACACAAACGTATGACAATAAAAATTGATTAGACAGAGTGGTTTTGTAAGGCCTTATAAATCGGATGAATCCTAAAAACGTTTCAATACACCACTTAAATTGAATAAGGAATTTTATTTTTGTTATTCTTTATTCGATGGTTTTGTTTTGTTTTCATTTCTTAATTTCGTCTTTTATTTTTCAATTTTCATAACTCTTATCGAAAAGTTTTCTAATAATTTTCAATATTCATGCCTTCTGATCTACACAAACGATTCTGACACAATTATTGGATAACTTTCATATGATACATGGTGTAGTTTTCTTATCTGTTATCAAGATATTTGTGCACACTGTTTATGGATAAATATAATGTTGATTATTGAAAAAATGAAATACTTACATGAGTAACACAACCAACTATTCCGATTATTGTTATCGACATTATACTGTGTATTGGGGACCACATACTCCAACGAACAGTCAAAAGAGTACAAAACCTCTTCGAAATGATGAAAAGAAAAATTGAAAATATTAAACTTTTCTGATAAAATTTTTCCACAATTTAACCAAAAACCAATGAAATAAAAAACTTAAATTTTTTTTTGTATTTTCTGTAGCCAAAATTGCCTTCAAAATTATTGTTCTGGATATCGTTTGTTGTTTATAACTATCACGTTAAATTCTTGGTTTTGTTCTCGGTATTCTCAAAATTTTAGTGGCAGTGTGTTAGTTTTTTTTTCCTTTTTATTCACTATAATTTTTTTTTCGATGCTTCTTCGATGTCAGAATTTTACAACACTTTAGAACGTTCCCAAACCATGTGATGGGGAGGATACGGAAAAGTTTTTAATGTTTTTACTCAACTCAACCGTATAACATAACAATACGTGATGATATAGCTTGGAAATATGTATAACTAATCTAAATAGCGAAAAATACATCTATACCGGATGAACATACGAGTAAAACTCCTCATCCCAAGAAGCAGTCTACATAAAAAAATGGATAGAATCCAATTCTAGAATAAAAAATAAACGCAAAAGAAACTAACAGATAGAATATGAAAATAAAGAAAATAACAATCGCATCGTGGTTATGCAATCACTTTTCCAATTCCATATTATTCTGTGCTTTCCATGTAATATTCCGTGTACTTCAATCCGTTCAATCGTGTACATTAGTTACCAAAAATTTAAGTTAACGTATTATACATAACAACATAGAAAACCTGTTAAATTATATTGAATAACATCGATTTACAATCTTCTCGTATGAAATTTTATCGATAATAGGGAAATATTATCTATCTTTCATTATTGAATTCATATACAGAATCTTACACATATTATTCTTTATTTCGCCTTTCATCTCTGAGACAAGTTAAACAATATTTTCCATTAAAAGACGACTTGTATTAAAACTGTATAAATTGAAAATAATTCAATAAAAAAAACGATGAAATTTAAAACTGAAAATTATTGTACAACGGTGGTAGATTGGATACCATCTTTCTCTCCTATCTGCTATTTTCTTTTACCTCACACACACATAAATACGTGTCTTTAATAGAAAATCCTATTTGCTTATAACGTTCTGCTTTCAATTTATTCCATGATAATTCTCTTTACACTACGAAATAAAAAGCAATAACTAGACAGAACAGGCAATCCCACCAAAAAATATAATGGAAAAGATGTGGAAAACACCATTCGCCTTAAATGGAAAAATTTAAAATGAAAGTTATTTCTCTCAATATTATATCTATTCAAAAATTTTATATGATCGATGAAGGATTAAGATGAAAATTCTTGCCATTTATGCGCCAATATGAATTTTATTTAAAAATTCACTGATACAATATTATACGAGTAATTTTTATGCCATCACATTGATTCAACAATTTTATGTTTTACAGTTTTTTTTAATTTTTCATTTGTTACCTGTAGACATGAAGCCGGAAAATAAATAAAATTCCGATTTAATGACACTGAGCAACGATGAGAAACAAATATCACCAATCTTATATCCTTTCCTTTTTTCTTTCTTTTTTTTTCCTTTTTGTGTGTTTATTATATCATTTAGCATTTGTTCTTTAATCACAAAATTTCAAAAATCTACATTCAAATTGAATCAATTCAATAGAATCGTAAAAAATTAAAATGCATTCGTGATTACAATTGGTTTCCACCGAAATCCAGTGAAACTACAGATGAAAATGACAAAATGGAAATGCGAAATTAATTAGACTAAAATAACAAGAACAAAATCTAAATATTTGTTGAATATCATTGAATTTAGACTCCCAACAAATCTACAGACCTACCTAATACAGGTAGATTCAAAATTGTTTCTCATTTCAAAATCCTAGTAAATATTTGCAATGGCTCTTTAGAAATTCGGATAATGTTTCAATTAGTTTTGTTCTCTGCATTTTTATGAAAACGGCGGATAATACAATCGCATGAGTGAACGAAAACATGTTTTATGCAAACGTACGTGTTTCAACTGTTGTTATATCTGAATGACAATAGTTGGTAAACAGATTACGGCTAATACGCAACGGAACATTTTCGTTCCCTTTCTTCCGGATCTCTTAATTTAAATCAATTTGTAAATGCACCATGTAACAGTTCCACACACTGATTTTGACCACTTTATTTAAACATTTCATCATATGATTGCCAATACCAAAATATAATTCTATTCAGACTATTTTGAATGCTGTTGTACTATTATCATGTATCTAATAATCAACAGAGTTTTACATACTAGTCTAGGCATAACTAGTTATGCGGCTATCTATCTGTTTCCAACTCAACAATATCATTCGGAATGACAGATTTTAATTAACTGCAATTTATTCATTGAAACTATTGACAATATTCACTGTAAATTTAAGAATTTAGTAGCAATACAACTAATATGTATGTATTGCATATTTGTGGCTAAACTATTGGTCAGATACTCGACACATTTCGTTATCTGTAATCTCATGTTTTGGTTGCGTTTCCTAAACATGTAAAACAATACAACATCGCAATTTTATATTTGGTAGTCATTTCACGGGTCAATTTTATTTATTTTTTTTATGTAATTTTGAATTAAATTTGAATAAATACTACATTATCTTATTATATTATCTCATGTATAGATATTACAAGTGGATCTTGAGCATTTGCCATATTGGAATCCGATGAATTGTTCGAATCAAATACAGCAGATGACATTGATGTATCTTCCATCCCGTCTGGCTGAATAACAGCCGGTGTCGTTGCTGATGATATTCCTGGGTGAACTGCTGTACTAGGAGTTGGTACATCTAACGATAATGATGGACTACTCATATTCACTTGGAAAGTGTTTTCCAGATCTTCTAAACCCTCCGGTGTCGGTAGTTTAGCAAGCTCTTCCCGTAATTGTCGATATTGACGTCGCAGTAGAGTTGAATTAAATGAGATCGTTCGACCACAACGTTCGTTATATTTCGGTTTATTCAATTCAGTAATCCATTCTTCAATTTGATTACAAATTTCTTGTCGTTTCAGCCAGAAATGTGTATGAATTACCTGATTAAAGTAACATAGAAAATAGAAAACAATAGTAATTAATTATGAGTGCAAATTCATTAGAATCAACCACAAACTATTTTATACTTACGTCCTTAAAACATGGACTCGGATTCTTTATTTGTTCAAGCATTGCCCATCGCACACAAGCTTGATAAATATTACTGTTATATTCTCTCGAACTATGATTACCGCATGCGGTGCCACGACTTCGTTCGAATCCAGGCTCATTAAAATATGGTTCTGGCACCAATATTAAACTCTGTATGGATACAAGCACTTGTAGGAAACTGGAAGTTTGAGCATTCCATTTTTCCTCAGGCCGACCATGCCATGTATTCAAAACTGATAAACATACTTTTCCATCGTTATATAAATTCGGATTAAATCGTACAGTATGACGTCCGGTTGTCTCTAAATTAATAAGCATAGGTGAATTTGGATAATCCGGTGGGAAATACACGTCGAATTCAAAGCAACCATTCGCATAAGGTGTCTCAGCTGGCCCAGTTATTAACACCTATAGGAAATTCATATTAATGAAGTTATCAAAACTTTCCATTCAACGCATTCAATATTAAATTTCACTTACTTTCATTACATCTAAACGATCGTTATCACATCGTACAAATACAGAACTGCTATATGACAATGGTAAACTAGTTGAAAGAGTGACTGTTTCTTGTGCCAAACGTTTTATTCTAGCTGGATGCCCACGTTCACCAGCAATACGTACATTATTCTCAAAATGATATGAAACAGTAAATCGATAACCATTTTCGCTTTCAACAATCATCTCGTATGCATCTAGAAAATTAAATAGCCGAAAGAAGAACGAGAAATAAATAGAGAAGATATGTTATTTGAAAATTAAAAATTATAAATGCAAAGTAATTCTGTGGCTAACTTACCAAATTGCAATTTTTTCATAACTTCCAGATAACGTTCTTCAATCGATTTACTAATTGGCCGTTGAACAGATAAATTATCCTCTTCAGTTACATTCATTTCCATTTCATTAGCTGTTGCATTCTGTACCAAAACAGCAGTTTCCTGAATATCTGGTATCAATAAAGCCAAACCTTCGTCTTCGCCATCATCAAAATTCAATACAAGTGTTAAACCACCATGCGTGCCCTTTAAATTTGATTTTTTATTAACCCTGTAAACGAAAAACATAAGATAAACAATTTTAATATTTAAATTGGATAAACAGATTGATTATCATGTTCATAGGTGTTAAAATAAAATGTTGTTATTACTTAAGGCGATTTGCGTATGTGTCCACACAAGTTTTCATATTTGACAGCAAAGCAGCAATCGAAGCGGACGCATCATCTCGATTTTGTGGTGACAAAAGTGATACCAATTGAATTGATAGTGCTAATGCACGTAACAGTTTTAGTATCGCACGATACAGAGGAATGTGTCTTGTGATATCAAGAACCGAATCGTTCCTCAAATAAGAACTTAAAGCTGGTATCAAACATGATTGTTTTAGCATCGACAAAAATAGATCCGGTAATTTAGGATTGACGTTAGTATCGTCTAGATTATATTCTTGATCTTCACCAGTTACATTCGATGTCAATATTGAATTATCATTGGGATTTATATATGCGGATAAAACCTGAGAAAAACAAATAGATAATATAATTTGATCCTTTCCTTCTTGTTTACCAATATTAATTGTACTTTTAGCAATACAGTGACATGTTCCTCTTCACTTTTTTGTCGTAATAAGGCTTGTTCCACATCCCAAGATTGTTGTGTTGATCCGGTTCCAAATCCTGTACCTTTAGCCCAATAAGCATGATTTTTATCGTCGTTTGATCCAGTTGTTTCTTCAGCAGATGCGGGTAGCTTTACAACATTCGCATTCATCTTTATTACAAAATAAAAGGATTAAATGCTATTCCGCTAAACTAATTTTTCGCTTGTACTTACAACATCGCTCGATACACCAGTTCCTAAATAATGTTGCGAATGATGCGTAAACACGCCCAAACAATTTAACACCAAATGCATCGCACCAACTTCAATTGTCATTTGTCGTAGTCGAACACCATCTTCAGATGTCAACGGTGAAAGATCCAATAGCATACGGAATACCTCAAATGGTAGTGTCGGCAATGACGGCGCCAATGATAAGCTATAAATTTCATCTAAAATAACAAACAGATAATAAATATAATGGTTTTTAATTTTTCACAATGCTGAGCAAACGAAAATACACATACTTCCTTCTCCGTCACCTGTTACCCCCAATACCAACCGCAATAAACATTGTGCTTTCAATTTATCTTGCAATAACACTTCCGAGTATTGCGGCAAGCGTAAGAATAAACCAAATGCAGCTAAGGAATGTTGCGGTACCGAAGATATTGTCACTGTTTTCGTAGATATTTCATTATAGGAGCTATCCAAATCTTCGTAAACATCGTCATTTGGCTCAACTTTCACCCATTCATTAATCAATGTGTTTTTTTCTTTTTCGGTTTGTTGCAGTGGTGTTTTTGGATTGTCAGGATACACCGTAGGAAGATAATGTGCCAACAAAGAAAGACCACCTCTGCTTGAGAATATTTGTAGTGGTGATGGCAACGGTTCAAATTCATTTGCCTTTCGTTTTCGTGAATCAGAACATTCTTCTTCACTAGACGAAGTTGATACCTATGTGAAGAAAATTGTAAAATAAAAGAATGGGAACATTACAATTTATTATTTTAACAGCACATAAAAAAGAAATATTTATCAAATAACACTCACTAAATTCAATGATATACACGGTGTGGAGAGTGATATGTTAGAATCTTTCAAAGCTGCTAAAATTTGTGAAATTGTCGTTTCACTGTTCAAAATTAAATCTGGACACTCAGTATGGATCAATTGAATTGATTTTTCTGCTTGAGAATTTTCATCCGATTGTAATTTTAAAATCGGCAAGAGGTCTTTCACTTTCATAGCAGCCGCTTGATTTTTCGCTTCCTTTAATCGCTTATCACGTGACACAAATCCAGCAGCGAGACTTAAAAATTCTTTACGTTCGTTTACACTAACATTTGTGTTTGATGCTGGGAACACTACACTCATTATATCATCTGCAGCATTTGCCGTATCATTCGATATGTCGGCTGTTACATTTGGATAAGATACCAAACTGTTATAGGCAGACACGCAATTGTCCAAAATCTCTTGGCATTTCGTATGTGTGCTAAATACAAATAATAGATGATGGGCATTCGGCCGTTTAGATGGGTGATTACTCAATACAGAGTTTGTGTGTTCTTTTCTTTGTAATGGAAACTCACTACGAACTGATACTAAAATTCTTTCACTTTCTAACAACAGCTGAAGCACTAATCTTCTCGTAAAACCAGATATTATCCGATTAGCTGATATTTTTCGATTTGGTTTCTTAATAACAGCTATCAGGATAACGGTTAGTCTTTCTTGGTTTCGTGGATGGCAAGACGTTACTCGAGATAAAAATTTAAGAACAGCATTCTCTAATTGTGTAAAATCTACATAATAAGGAAAAAACGAAAATCGAAAAATATTCACAGAATTACTAAAAAAATCGAATATTAAACTTACTTGAATGTGCCTTTCGTGATTGATTGTCTGGCTTTTGATGGCACAGTAAATCAAGTAGTGGCTTCCAGAATAGTGAACCTTCTTGTGATCCTAACCAATCGCGCATTTGACCCTCAGCACAAACTTCACTGAAGAAGTTCAATATTTCTGTTATAGTTTGAATGTTAGCCATCAAACATGTTTTGGATCGCTGTTGTCTCGAGTTTTCTGATTGTGCTCTGCTGGTATTCACCGATTCACCACTTATTGGAACCGAATCACTAGATATAGAGATCGATGAGTGACGCGAAGAAGAGGATGTCGATATTGTATCCTCTTCCATGGGCTCAAACACTTTATCATCCTCCTTCTCCTTAGCAGCATGATCCATACAATATTCTAATATAATCCCAGACAAAGCAGCCGGTAGACCACTCTTCAGCATCTGTTGCACAACAAGAGGAGACTGACAGGCAATAGCAATCGTGTCTAATTGTGCTGATGTTAAAAATAATTCATTTGGTCCTTTCAATGTAAACTCAATATTAATAAGTATATTTTGTTCCAGTTCATCTGCAAACGAAAATGAACTCGTACTGCGAATAAACAAATTATAATTATTTATAAACAATGAATTAATAGATTACAATTTTAATTCTCACCTTTCAACGGCAGCTAGTTCGTGGCGAGGAACTTTAATTTGACGATTCTCACTTAATATATCCATTTTATCTAGCAGTAACGGGAACATACATGGTTTTATACAACACATTGAACATAATAATGTATCAATTGCTTTCTTCATTGGATCATCTGGATTCAAAACTTTAGTCCATTGAAATACAGAATCAAATAATTCTTTGGTAATCAGTGATGGTAAATCATCAATTAAATTTGTGGAACAAGTCGTCCACAATATTGATGCTAAACAACGAACAAATCCACTATGTGGATTAGTTGATTGCATGTTTTTATCAAACGATTTATAAACATTATAAAGATTTTGAATCCAATTTATTACAGCAGTAATACGATCCCTTGTGTAATTATCTTGAGTCGTACACAGTTCGTAAAGTTGGTCAGCTACTGATTCATTGCTATAGCAAAAATCTGTAACAAAATATAAGCACAAATTAAAATTTAAAAGTTAAACTTGTGTTGGTAATAAATATTTCTTACTTTGTGGAGTGGTATTATTTAACAAATTATCAATTAAACGCATTCCAAAATCTTTACTAAGTAGACCCAATTTCAATAATACATGTTCTAAGTTTTGTGATGCAATATCTTGTGCCGGGCCACTAATATTTAAAAGTGAACAGCAAGCTTCTAGAAATCCTGGATAATTTGCAGCAGCGCTCACCACCAAATTAGATAGTGTTGTATCAGAACTATACGACGCAACACTAAAGCAACGGCTTAAAATGCCCAACCAACCGAGACTTGATTTTACCATAGCATCATCCTCAACAATTCCATCGTATTTTGGTTTCTCCATAAATGTGGTTGTGCCCAAGATAAAAATTTGGGTGAGTCCTACATTCGAACTATCGCGTGGTCTATACAATCGTAATAATATATTTGTTGCGATTTCTGGTTGGGCTAACTTTAACTTGATGCACGTTAATCCTACCGTTGCCATTGGACGGCTTAATGGAATCGTACTGTATTTACTATTATCACGACCGATTTCTACAGCTATTGCGGATGGACATGAAGCCAATGATGGCAAATGTGGTTGCAATTGAATTTCACTTAGTAATATAGCTGTGGGCAATGTGATAGATAAATCCACGTAAGCTTCACCTGGATAAAATAGGTAGCTCCATGTAGGTGTTCTTGCCCGTCTATGTGAAGCCACCGGTACATATAATAATACATCTGGCGATTGAGCTGTCGAATTATCAGACATAATACTGCAAAATGGTGCAAAATTAAATAGACCATTTTCCGGTTTTATGAGCGATTGTTTTTTCGATCCGTTTCCATTATTTGAATTTCCCCGATATTTAGGTGATTCATTGAGGAACTGCATTATCATGGAAATCTTTAGAATAAACACAGAGTTGAATGAAATTAAATTTTAATGAATCAAAATACAAATGGTTTTCCTACCAATCCTGGTTGAGTGTTAATTACAGATCGGTTACAGCGCACCAAACTCTGACATAAAACATTAATTCCACCCATACGGGTGAATGCGGCTAGATTATCTGCTGATTCAAGTACTTTGAGTATAAAACATGAAAAAGGTCCAGATAAATGTAACTTTGGGAGGGCATGAGCAAGATTTGATTCTGCAGATAGAAATTAAATATGAATAATTTCAATATAAATAAACCATAATGTCCAAATGAATTATTAGTGGATTCTACATACTTGATAATAGAAAATTGTAGAGTTGTTCTACGATGTATGAATTATCTTGTGCATGCTTAAATAACAACATCAATAAATTTAAAACGGCATCAGGCACTCCAATATTTACATCCAGTGATGTTTGTAGCATACACGACGAAGACAACAGTCCAAATGAGGAAATTGTTGAATGTGAGAGTGTACCCAACAAACGATTCATTGTAGATTGATGACGGAGTACATTATCAGCTATAAATGGAATTTTAGACATTTTTTCAGTAACTTTGCTCGTCGACGTGCTACTAGACTGTTGATCCATTTGTTTTTCATCAAACTCGTTGGAACTCGACGTTACATCCGCTAAATAATTCCAGTCCTGTAGAATCGAAATCAACGTATGCGCATAAAGAAAATAAACATGAAGTAAAACACCAGAAAGAAATTTAAGGGTCTACTCACGTCTGTTATGATTTGTGTTAGCTCCACAGGCACTATTATAAATGTCGATGTCAATTTCAATAAATTGAATAAGAGTCGACTTTCAGATACACTTTTATTTGGTTTATTCGTGTCACTCCCCAAGACACTAGCAAATAGCCCATTAAACATATTGTTCGAAGTGTTTATGTCCGGGAGACGATGACAATGAATTTGATCTACATTTACTGAATGATCGTATGTTATGTGAGCTGAAATGTTATATGAAGTTAAATTTTAATGTCTCTAGGCTATTGATATTTAAAAGTATATTTGCTAACTTACCAACACATTCAATAATTTTCATAGCTACATGCAAATCTGATTTGTAGTAAGGAAAATCAATCATATCATTCACTAATTGGATTTGGGCATCCAATGGTCCTTGTTTATTTGCAATGGCACCGTTGGGTTGTAATAACTCCAATACTACGTATAAGAAAGTTTCCTTTAATTTATTCTGTACATAATCATGGTCAGATTCGCCAGACATTAACTCCATTTTCAAACGAATATCGTGTAATAATTTACAGATCGTCGGACCAACCTACAAATTAGATACTAAATTAATAAAATATTGAATAGAATAATTTAATTGTTTACTTACAAAACGACAGGTATCACCTGAATTACCACGGTTTTCAGTCAGTGAAAAAAAACGAATAAGCATTTTCCCAAAGTTTGGATTGCTTAAAATATGAACAATCATACAATTAGAAGAAAAGCCAGTAATTGGTTCAATTGTTTTCTCTAAGCGATTATTTGTGTGACACACTACTTTTAGGCATTGAAAAGCCAATGACCAGGTTCTCAATGTTATACCCTGCTTCCATATTAGCACTTCCAACAAACCTTCGATTGCGTCCAAACCAAATGGTATGTATAATGAACTGGCACTAGCATTCACATCAAACTTTTTTTCAGAAATTTCACCATTAAGGGTTAACCAGAGCTGCAACACTTGATCAATATTCATCCAAGTATCCTGAATGTGTAATTCCGAGAAAATCTCATCAAACACCTTCGATAACATACCACTTGAGGCATATCCTTGATTGTATTCTGGATGAGACCAAGCATTAGTTAAATGTTCTGGCCACGGTTGTATTTCGTGATTTATGCAAACGGTTTCACTCAAAACCTGAGGAAGACACACAAATAAATTTAACGATGAAAATAAAGTTAATCGTCTCAGCATAATTTCAATGTTTGTTTCTAATCCATGCTCCAATCGTGCATCCATTGCACTTGATATGCTACAATATGATTGCGGTAAGCCCAAGTAAGTGAATGATTGTTCCTTTCGAACTAATGTTTTTCCACGTTCCAATATGTTATCAATTAAGTCATCCATTTCAGCGTCATCACATTCAGTCAGAGATGGCAAATAATTGAATTTAACTGAATCTGCATATGATAAATCTTTAATAACGTATGATGATGGTTCCGCAGGTTCAGGATAATCGTTGCTTGCTGATGTGGAAAATTCTGTTGTCTCATTAATGTCCTCCATTTGAGAAATACTTTGAACCATTTCTTCCAACTTAAAACATTTATCGGCATCTAAAATGTCTTGCAAAAGACATGTAATTGCATGCACTGTCCATGGCTGCTGTTGATCCTGCCAAATGCCCATACGTATTAACCGCTTCAATTGACTCACAGTGATAACTTTACTCAATTGAATATATGGTCGGCATGCTGACATTAACTTGCCGATAATCTGACAAAAATACATACTACTTTATTAAACACTTCAAATTTTAAATTTCCAAACTACACTTACCTTGCTGGTTAACAAAAATAAATCGACATTACAGGTGAAATCCATTGCTAATAACAAACTCAAAAGTCCTCGAATAACAACTAAAGTGTTTTCTGTTTTTAATGTTTTTACATTCACTTCAGCTTGTTTTGCCAACGATGGTGTGTCGGATGATTGCTGTGAATCTTTTATTATTTTATTTGCTGCACTCGACACTGCTTCAAATGTACTTTTCAACTTGTCATATTTTTCCAATGTAAACGAATCATCGTACAGAATACGGAATGCTTTTGACGTTTTGATATCGTGGTATTCTTCAGTGCGCTTCAATGATGTTTCAGACTGCTAAAATTTTAAAACGTTAATTTTAAATTTGATATTTTTGAAATTTCGTTGTCGAAATATCCATAGAATTAACAATTACCTTTTCTGAAGGAATTATGTCTGGTGTCAAATTTCCGTTCTGCTTGCTTGTTAAGAAACGTTTTTTAAATGTTCTAGTGAAAGCTTTACAACCACTAATTCCATGCGGTGTTCTAGCCTTGGATAAATCAACTTCTCCCGACATAAAATCCCATCGATTCGATGATGATTTTTTATCACTTGTATCATCTAAACACACTGATAAAAACAATAACAGCCAACTGATTAATTGTAAATCAGTCTTTGACCATGATGAAAAATCAGATTGGAATTCATCAATTCCAGGTGACATGTTCTGTGAAGATCGTTGCATTGGTGATAATGGTACCAACAACTCCGCTAAGATTTTTAATATAGAATCAACAACTATTGAACGACTGGTTCCCATTGCAATACTTCGACGACCCAGATAAGTCAGCAAAAAGAAAACACTGGAATTGAAATTAATTGTATTAGCTACATAAAAAAACATATATTTTAGAAATGTCTTATTATACCGGTCTTGTGGAAATATAGTGCAATTCTGTGACGAATAATACCGTTTGAACGTGCGTCCAAGGAATTCACCCCACCACGATTGGAAACAACACATCCGTACCAGTAAAGAACATGTTGCCAATTGCATGTGAGTATCACCAGTAATAACCAAAGTGTTAAATAATAAATCGCATGTTGATAAATCAAATAAATTATTTAAAGAGGTGTTTACCTATAAAAATGAAGTACAAATTAAATTATAATCACATAATTTAACATAATGAATTTTTCCACTCACTTCATTTTCCATAACAAAATGTAACAATATTTCAACCAAATTTTCACTAAGCACACGTAGTTTGTCAAACGATAATCGACTCAAATTACCGCTTGGCTCTATATTAAAGTTAACATTATGTGTTTGACCTACACTAGCAGCCTCTAACCGATTTATTACACTCCGTATTATGTTTAATTGATGCTGGAATGTGATGCATTCTTCATAGATATTCACAATTTTCGTTTGTTCAGCATTTGTATCTTCCGATTCTTTGTTCTTATTCAAATACGCTTGCATATGTGCAATATTTGAAATTTCACTACTTAACATTGGGGTAATCAATTCTTCTAGCTTGGCACTTGATAAACTGTATCGACAATGTACGTCCTCATATAAACAATTTAAAGCCTTTAATTGTGCTGGTATATTTGTGCTGCGATTTCGCACGTATTTCATTACTAAAATTAAAACCAATTAATAATTTCATACTGACTAAAATCGTGTATGAAAATGCCCACAAATCAATTTATTATACTTACAAGGATCTGCATAGCCATCAGCTTCTAATACGATTACATGGCCATAAAATGTTCCCAATGGTATTTTACAACGAGTGGCCGCTGACATTCCATAGCGCCCAGTTGTTGTAATCTATTTAATAAACAATATCGTTTAATGATACTTGGAATTAAAACCAAATAATTTACAATATTTTACCTTCATATAACGACAAATTGGTGGTGGTTGCAAATCACTAAGCACTAAGCTTTTAAACCCAATATCATTTGCTGCTACTAATCTCATGCTGTCTGCTTCTTCATCAAAACACCAAATGTCAATAAATAATGAAAATAAATCTTCGCAAGCCGGTATCATCATATCGGTAAGCATTATCGGTGACCCAAAATCTAATGTAACATAACGTCTAGCACCCGAATGCATTCGGTCTACAACCATCATTTGTTTCGGTGGAGGACTTAACAATTTATGCCACTGCAATACGGTATTGTCTTCAATCACTTTCTCCGTAACAATTATATCTTCAATTTTTTCGTTCTTCAACTTCTTTAATTTCTTCTTATCGTTCTTCTCACAATTTTTGGTGCCACTGTCGGACGATTGGTGGAACAATATATCCGATTCAACACCATACAATCCTTTCATTGTTTGAGCTGTAAACTGGATGCCTTTATTATTATCAGAATTTACTAAAAAATAAAAAAATACTTTCAATACAGATAATATCAAATTTAATGGTTAACATAGTACCTGAATAATACGGAGCAAGTGGAAATGCTGTAGAAAATGAATTATCAGAATCTTTCGCATTGTGTTTCTTCATGGCGGAAGTAAACATTTTATGAGTCAAAGCATTCTTTAAGTTATTTAATGTGCATTCCGTATCCTTTTAAATTAAATGGGGGACAATAAAATTATGGTTAATGGTACTTGAACCTAAAATCAGGATACTTACACCATCGCTCTTTAGTGGTTCCATATTCGAATGTACAGAATCAAACATGATATCTTCAAATACATTTGCTGAACTGTTGCTATCGATGTTTTCTAATCGTGTTGCTTCTGAACTACCACAGCACACAAAATGCAGTGCTTCAACTTCCAACAGACCCTTCAATTGATTACACACTGCTTTCCGTCGTATTTGTGACGGTAATGCTTTAAATTCAGAACTTTCAGAAGAACAGAGCTTCTTTAAATCAACTGAAATATTTTTCTGAGTTGATACGGCATTCTTAATTAATGCTGCAAGAGTTGTGGCAAGAGAATTCGATTTACTATTCAACGGTATATCGATATCATACAAATCTGGTTCAAACGGCATCCCATATAAGCCAAAACTATAAATAAATGACTTTTAATTGAAAAATTACATCAAAAGTCAATAGTGATTCATTATTACCGTGTACGAAGTAGCGCACAGTGTGGGCCTTTACGTTTATTAAGTTCATGTGCTACTTCTAAAAGTGATGCGACACACTTCTGAGGTATCTTCCCTGTGGTGTCATATGCTGCAAATCCAGTTGTCAATAATGTAAACCACTTAAGTGCGCCGGCATGTTTGGTATTTATAATTTCAGGAAGACAATGAGCAACCGATTTAATGAAAAAGGTCTCTAGAGAAGCATCTGATTCTTCCTTCGCACTTGGTGATATATTACGAGCTCCCCTTAAATTATTCAAGTTTTAATTAGTTTTATAATAATAATCAACAATAGAATAACTCTACTAATGATAAACTTACTCGAATGCAATCATTATCAATTTAACGCACTTATGAGCTGTTGTACGATTACCACGTAAAATACAATTCAAAATCAATTTCAACAAATATGATTTTATCAAATTCACACAAGCTACTTGATAAGCATATACACCACCAATATCGTTGGTATTTGATTCTCTCTTGGTTGATTTCATATCTGTTTTCTGTGGACTTCTAAATCGACTTAACCGAATTGAAGCTATCCATATTAAAATATCCAACGAGATATTTTGAAAGATTCCAATTGGTGACGATATAGCAATTTGTAGTAAATTAATTAGTAATGAATTTGACTCAAGCATAGCACATCGTTGAGTTCGTTCATTTGTTATTTTTGTGGACTTAGTGCTTCGTATCGTAATTGATATTTCGTGAAGCCAATCACATCCTAAAAGTAAAACAAAATATATTTAATATAATTGTGTTGTTTATCCAATATCACATGAAATTTCCATTCATAAATAAAATGATAAAAATAATCATTCGCAATCTGGGAATAGTGGGTAGTATAATCAGGAGAAATTATGGAAAATTTTCAACAATCCATTTACCTATATAATTATCATTTTTACGAAATCTTTTTATTCCACTGTCTTTACTTTGTGTACCAATTACTGAACTTTGGGCTGTATTATTTGCAAATGATGGAAATAGGTATCTTAAAATACCACGTTTACTAACGGGAACTGAAACAAATGCGTCAAAATCATTTTATCCATTCAGAAAAGAAAAATAATGCGAATAATCATCGTTTAGAACGATGCATTCAAAAAAAAAAACTAAATCACACGTAATATGCAAGGGAATAATGGAAATGGTTTAATTGCACGAACAATTATACATTTCCAAACAAATAAATAACTACAACCATTATTAGAATTATTTATATATTTACCTCTTGTTTTAGCTTGTCCATCTTTAGCTGGATCAATCATTGTTTTAATGTGAAGCAAAAAATTTCTGCCCTTGACTCGAAATAGTTTGGGACTAGTCAGTATTGCTGTTCCACTCAGCTCACTTAGATCCATACACGATGATAAATCGATTGGTCCCGCAACAATTTCTGCATTATGTGCATTTAAGTATTCTTCACTTAATACAGGATTCATTTGAGCTAAAATAGATTATTGTTAACAATAATTGCATGTTCATCTAAATCAAATATGTTAATTACCTTTGGAATTATTTGCAGATTGTGAACTCGTTTCTGATTTGTACATGTTCTCATCATCCTTTTGTATATTATTTCCTCTCAATCGACATCCAAACCCATTAGTTTTTTGTTTTAGTAGAGTTACCTGAATAGCAGGCACATTTGAACTTTGAGAATACAAGGAGAATTTAAAGTCAACATGACCCAAATTAATTGGTTTTTGTAAATTTAACTCAATCAAATGTTCATCAGCGGTTGTCCTAGAAATAAAACAAAAAAAAAAAACAATAACAATAAGAATATAACAGAATTTCACATTATATTGTGAAGCAATATACTTACGTATCATTGTGTAAACGCCACGTTTTTGTCAAATGGTTGTCTTCATTCACCTTACCACTAGTCGGATGCCGTCTTTGTTTCTGAGCCTGAATTAATTCACTCCAACAACTCGGAACCTCAGCAGCAAACGGCGTTAATGATTCATCAAATAACGTAAGGGAATATAAGGTTTTCAGGTCATTCAATGTTAAATTCGTTTTGTTTGCAAGCAATGTTGTTCCGCTAGATGACGGCGATGGATTTTCTGATGGTGATTTATTTCGAGAACCAGAAATTAACGGAATAGAATCACCGACACCCAGTGATGAACGTGGTATAGATCCATCGGTTTCAGACACTTCATGTTCACAATCTGTTAATGAAGCATCAGATACAATAAAACCCATTTGATCATCTTCCCGTTCATCACTTGAATCAGCATCAACATCAAAGAACGAATAAAAATGTAGTGAACCCTTTTGTGTACAGGCACACAATCTATCCAATGTTTTACAATATACAGCTGAAACAAATTTATTCTCCTCAATTGCCGTTTCTGATATTGTTTTTAAGTTAGCCAAAGATACTAATTTTAAACTGCCATCGGCACATACCATTGCAAACACACCGCTCTTGGTATCATTTCCACCTAACGGTTTGCCATTATTATCCGTTGTTGGCAACATCGTTATTTCCATTGGTGCGTAGTCTTCAAAAAGTACACGAATTGAAATTGGTTCTGGATTTATAATACCCTTTTCATCAATCTCATAAACAATTAATTGAGCGTTACGACAATCTTGTTTGCTGTTTTTATCTAATTTTGATTCAATTCCACTATTATCATCACTATCAACATCCATTTTATGGTCACCAACTTCATCAGCAGTCACATTGTCCGATTGTTTAGTATTACATATTTCTTTGATCACAATTAATAAATGTTTTTTATCAAACGATAATATTATATCCGTTATTTCACTTGATGAAAACATATATGAATTTATTATCACACACTGCGATGGTTCACAAATGACTTTTTCTGTTGGTGTTACTGATGCCGATATTGAAGATTCTTTAACACTCACCTTCGAATTTTGTGTAGCCACATGTGGAAAATTATTAATTTTAATTGTCGATACATTTAATTCCTCTGTAGATATTAGTTTTGATCCCTCGGTATCAGCAGTTGACATCTCATAAATTGCATCACCGATTTTAGATTTTTCAAGTTTCAATTTCGACGTATGCCAATAGAAGTTGTTTTGCTGATCCTCTGGTATTGCCTTCACCAATGTTATATTATTAGATGTATCTTTTAATCCGGTATCTTTTTTACCACCATTCGATTTATTTTGATTTCCGCTCACCGCTAAAATCTTCTGGCCAGAATCAATGGGCGTTTGCGATTGGAATTTAATGTCATACACTAATAGAACTAAATTAAATGAATCTACTTCTATTTCATCATTGTCTTCTGGACAATCAAATTTGGAAATACCACAGATGAGTTTATTATTACATCGATTATTTGGATAACGTTGCACATCACCACCGGATTCGTCATCACCAGAATGTGAAGATTGATTATCATCACGCTTAATGCTCAATGTACATAGTGCATCCAAACGATACTCAACATGCTTTGATATTGAACTAAATGCATTATTCAAGAAACTGTATGCTTCTTTTAACAGTAACGTATGAGCCTTGGTCAGTTGCCGTTGAATATCCCAAATTGTAATTTCTCCCAATCGACTAGCCGTACATATAAAATTATCTCCAGTTCCGCTTGATATCAATTGAAATCCTAATGTCGCTACTGCTGGATTGGTTGCATATGTAATTGATAAAGGAACATTTGGTGTATATTCTCCTTTTACAAACGGACACATTGGTGAGTGCCGTTCATGTTCACTCCACGGTTCATCCGTTTTCTCCCAACATACTAAACATACGTTACAAGTAAAACACATAGCTCGATCATCACCGTTTGAACTCGGCTGATGATAAAAACCAGCTTGGGCCATCTGATCGGGTAAAGCCCACCTACAATAAAATAACATCATTATAGAAATAAAATATTAAATATAAATACATCAATTATACTTGTAGTCCATATGCGGCCAGCGATCGAAAGTTTGACGTCGAGCTGCTTCGGAATACATTAAGTAACGCTGTGAGTTCCCAGCATTTAGACTGTCCAGTATCCGCAAACCCATTAATAGATCCGTCAAACGTTCGTTAATTGCCGATGAAATGGCCAATGCTGGTATATGTCGGTCTAATCTTTTTAATTGATACACCACATTACTTGCCACAGATTTGAGGCTAGTATGGGATAATGTTAAACAGACAACGTTCCACTAAAATTAATGAATATTATTTAAATTATGAGTTTTTCGTGCTCTACAACAAAATAACTTACTTTCTGAGCTTTAATGCCTTTCCGTGTATTTGATTGTGCTTCAGCAATTTTCTCAGTCAATTCATTTATAACGTCACTTGTATTTTCAACTCCATGTTCTTCTAAACTCTTTAAACTTTGCAAAAATTGAGATGCTTCCGATAATAACAATTCTATTTTGATCGTATCATCCGAATGAAAAACTGGTGTTTGTAATATCGTATCCAATAATAGGACACCGTTATAATCACCACGCATTCCCAAATTTTTTCCATCCCAAAATAGGACCTTGTCTTGTTCGGACAAATAAAGTCCGCTTATTTTTGTATCTTCTACAAAATCAAAAATGATTTATAATTAAATAAATTGTTTTGGATGCAATGCATGCGTTACTTACTCGTTAATACACATGATTGTAGAATGACGCCAGTATTCACATCTAGCACTATAACTTCATTCTTTTGCTTGGTAAATATCAGAATAACATTCAAATTTGGATGGTATATTATACGTCGCGATTCGGTATCTACATTCAAATATCCTTCTTCCTTCAGGAGCCATTGGTGATCATCTGCCATTTTTTGTGTTCAATTTAGTTTTAATCATTCTTCGCCTTCTGCTTGATTTAATGATAACCTAAAATTATAAAAATTTCCCTAAATTTAAAATTTTCAATCTAATTTAATCGTACAACGCGCCTGGAATTCGCGTAAGGCCCTTATAAATTGAATGTGTGGTGTTAAATGAGGCGCAATATGTGGCCCAAAGTCCAACAATGGGATGCACAAGGGCTGGCAAGCCTGACTAATTTCCACACAGTACATGGTCAAAGATTAGATATTAGGGAACTCACCTTAAGCTAAATCCAACTCCTGATAACAGATTAGAAGTATGTATGGCTTTTTTCGCTGTCTCCTCAAGTGCACAATTTAGTGCCTTCACAGATTGCTGTCGTCAATCACACTCTCGCACCTATTTCGCAGATTCTGCACTCCCCTCGTAATAAATTGGCTAACAACACGTTCACGTGATTACAAATAACACCGATTACTGCGACTATTTAGAAATTTCTACACTAATCAGAAGCTTCTACAGATTATAAAAATTTTAATTATTGTTACAATTGATGAAAAAGAAACACTGAAAAAGAAAAACTTCTTATATGATTGATGAATAATCAAAACAAGGACCAATATGAGAATTTCATACGCGACTTGAAATATTCTTTGATGTGTAAATGTGCCGTATAATTTCATGAGAAGGAACTGCGGTTAAGAGTTTTATAAAAATAAGTTCTATTAACGCAAAGCAGGGAATCTAATACAGTCGAAGAAATGAAAGCAGTATATTGAACATGAATTTCAGTAGACTAGTTACGTGATATTACTTATTCGACGAGATGAAGATTCAAAACAGTAGTATGATACTATTAGGAGATATTGAGATGTAAGCGGATTCTGAAATACCAATTATTCACATC
Source organism: Coboldia fuscipes (assembly GCA_001014335.1). Classification (NCBI taxonomy): domain Eukaryota; kingdom Metazoa; phylum Arthropoda; class Insecta; order Diptera; family Scatopsidae; genus Coboldia; species Coboldia fuscipes. The sequence continues at coordinate 18,822 of JXOR01000137.1, read as the reverse complement.
ATTGCAAATCGTCGTTTTTTTGCTTCTTGAAGATATGAAGACACTTATATGAAATATCAAATTCATTAGTCTTGTTACGTGGTTTTCATACTGTACTGGCAATATCGCTGCAACTCCGTTGTTGTTTTAATTTTTCATAACGCCATACGCGGGAACAAATACCACTATTTGTTGTAAGGAAATGAATTATTGTAAGATTCCGTGTGATTTCATACAATGATACGTATTTGATATAATAAATAGCCGAAAATGTATATAGTTATAGTTATATCATGACGTTATACCATGTGTGAATATTTCCTAGTCTCGGTTGACAGACATCTTATTATCGACCAATATACCGATTTCTTCAATTTTTATCAGATTTAATTGAATGGATACTTTCTGTAAATTAATAGGTGAATTTAATACCAGCTTCTAAAAATTAAATTATCTTTACGTTTCAATAAAAAACAACATGATATGACCAAATTAATGGTTTATAGGAATTTGGCTACGAATAAAGACGAAATCGAACGGGATAAAACGATATTCATATGAGATGAGACAATCTGCCCAAACTACATTCTCGCATATGCGTTGCGATTCTGTCAAAACGCATACAAAAAAATATCGTAACACATGGGTCATTATTTAGTGAGACTATTATATTTGCACCAATCTCAATCAACCTATTTTTGGATAGTACTACTTTTCACACGGCTTGAGCCTGAATTTCATTACATTCTGATAATTAGTTCATGAGGTTCAATCGATTAAGTGTTATCTGTTTTGTAATTTTTTAAAAAATGGAAAATAAATAATTTCGCGTGTTAATAAAGCACTGCTTTTTAAAAGGAAAAAATACCGTTGAAACCAATGAGTGGTTATTAAAACATGGGGACTCTGCACCTCCGAAATCAACAGTTTGCAGATGGCATGCTGAATTTAAAAGGAGTCGAACAGACACAAATGATGCGGTCGCCCAAAATCGGTAGTTGTACCGGAAATGATCAAAAAAGTCCACAAAATGGTGCTGGAAGATCGTAAAATTTGGCATAGACATAGCTATGATCCTGAACATTGCAAAAAGCACGGCATTTACAATCTTTCATGAATATTTGGGGATTTGGGATGCTTTCCAAATGGGTGCCGCATTTGCTAACACCGGACACCAAAAACAACAACGTGTTAATGATTCAGAGGCCTGTTTAGACCTGTTAAAGCGGGATCATCAAAATTTTTTTCGCCGGTATGTAACGATGGACGAAACATGGATTCATTATTACACTCCAGAATCAAAAGAGCATCAGCTCAATGGACAGCATCCGTGAACCGCGACCAAAACGTCCAAAAGGGGACGTTTTACAAAAGGGGGATCGAGAAGTTGGAGGATCGTTGGAATCAGTGTATCATCCTTCAAGGAGAGTACCTTGATGAATAAAGTGAAATTTTAAAGAGAAAAGGCCTCTAACATAGTTAGTCTCACTAATTTTTGTCCCATGTGTTATATGCATATAAAATATTTTTTATAATGATGATTAAGTGAGTGACACTGATTAACTCAAAGACAGTGGTTTCAGTATTTTCAAAAACAATGTAACTATCTTTATAGATACAATAATAGTTTTATTTTCAAGTTTGATATTAACATTATATTAATGTTGCCAAGACTGATCTGTCCAGCTGTGATTTAAATTTAAATTTAAATTTAGTGTTAAGCAAAATGTAAATATGTTAATGTCAAAAATAAAGTTGAATCTGAATCTAACGTCATACAGAAAATGTTCTACAATAATTTCATAAAACAAGGTAACTTTTAGAACTAAGTTTTGAGAGTAACGCATTTTCAACTTTTGAAACATAACACAAATATACAAGGTATGTCCACTTTGAAGAAAACGGTTCAGGCCTTGGACTATCAGTAGCCGCTAACACTCTTATCTTCCGCCAATTCCTCAGTCAGCATTATAACTGCTACTGATTGGCGAGAATTCGGTCGAATAACTCGACGACGTGCTCGAAGGTGAAAGCCCTGAAAGGCTTTCCCTTGGATTTTCACATTCGTTTCTTTACGTGGGTCAACATCTAATATGAATCCGCCGATGAAAAGCACTAATCCGGAGTCAATATCGACGAATCGATCGTAGTGCTTTTATTCTCGTTTTGCCGCCAATTCAGAAGTTTTACGCCTGTACCGGTCTCTCTCCAAATTTACGAATCCTGAGTTTGTTAAATATTCCTAAAAAGATAATGAAAGAATTAATCTTTCAAGTAAGAATTGTTCAAATGGCTTACCCAATCGTCCAAAACTTGTTCAACTTAACCTTTATCTATTTTATCTAGTTTTATAATCCTTCCCAATACGACACGAATACCCCGAGTTCTCTTCTTTAACCAATTCCTCAGCCAGCTTTAAATAATGGATTGCTACTGATATGAATTTGTTTGGTACAACTAATTTAATTATACAACTTTTAATAGTCGAAGACATAGTTTTAAGTGAGTATTTAATGACAATGTACAATTAATATGATTTTGATTAATACGGTGATTCATCAAATGATGGGACCATGGATGAGAAGATATTTGATTATATATGTTGATTCAAAATTCTCTAAAACAATTAATTTTTATTAACAATCAATTGGACACTAAGTATTATATTTTCTATTTAACATACCATGTAAGAGTCATTATTTTATTCAATTAATTCATATTTTGTCTAATTCATTTTGATTTTAATTCATGTTTTAACAAATAATTAACAAAATTCAGAATGCTGATCTTAATACATTAAAAGATACAATTTTAAGAATTAATTCTTATTAGACCCATTTAAATTTTCTTGTCAGAAATGCTGCTCCACATTGCCGTTCGTTGGTATATTCGACCTAAAAGGGCGATTATGTGTTGGCATTAGTGGCAGTAGATGCTTTATTATTTAATTTTTTTACGATGAATTTCTCTAGGTATTAATGATTCGGGTTCAAACTTCCTGACCTCCTGGTCTGAAACCCGACATGTGTTACGGACGCGTCTGTATTGATTTGCTTTATCGTAACTGTCCATTTGATATCAAACGATCCTTTCGAGAAGGGAACGGCCGCTATTTCATCGAACAATGGATATTTGTTCTATGTAAGCTGTAATTAATTTCCTTCATTTGAATTATTAATTTTCATAAAATTTATTCTTTTTCACTCACAAAACTTTTCACTTTGTTAATACTTATGACTTATTTGAATAAATTTAAGAACATTATGTCACGTGATCATTATTTCATTTGTAATAGAAAAAAATTGGATTGTTATCTGTTGTTTACATTCATGGAATTGGTTCATAATCACCGTTTGGTTTCCTTTATGGTTATATTTCACTTTACTGTGCTCTAATGTAAGTAAACATCTTTATTTTATCGAATTGATCATGTTTATCATAAATTTCGTTCTTTAGATGAAGACCTTAACATTGAAAGAGAAATTTAACATCGTTGAAGAACATTCATTTTCAGTTAGCTCTTCCTCTTAGTTGGAAACCTCGCTATTCTGGACTTTTTTTTCAATTCCCCATGGATTCGTCTAATCGATAATTTACTGTACATATGTATATACATATTAATACTTACATTTATTCCTAAATGATCGTAATCATTAACATATTTCAAAAATAATTAATTTGTTCATCACTTCAAATACGTGTAGTGGCTTTTTGGATAATTTGCTTTTTAATCTATCATTTCTTCGGCCGTTAATTTGGACCTAATCTTTGAGTACATGCACCATGATGTAGAAGATCCATATTTCAGACTAAGATTAAGATTATCAATTGGCGATTATCAATAAAACGATTTGGAGGCCGATAAAAATTGTTAAATGTGATGAACTGATAAGTTTCTATTTACTCAATTTTGCTTTAAATTGTTGTATTTTTATGTAATTTCATTCTGGATTGAAAAAAATCTTATTCAGTACACGTAGAGAAAGTATCGTACTGAAAATAATTATTATATGGACGATTTGGAAGTGTAAATAGTATAGTAATAGGTATTCTGAATTATTACACGCATCTGCTAATGTGATAAATATTCTAAGATTGGTTAACAATGCTTTTGAGTAAGTGATAATTATTAATATTTTCTTTCATTAATTCTTTAATTTGATTATTATTAATATTTTATTGTTACATATAAAATAAATAATTACTTAAAACTACTATGAAATAAGTAGTAAATTTTAAAATTTTATACGATCTTCGTCATTACAGTCATAAGATCGGCGACTATCTCTATCATCTTTCTCTGTTGAATATTCCTGCAACAAATAAATCGTAATGTAATAGAAATTTATTTCAATTGAACAAAATTATAAGAAATATACATTTTCATAATCATCGTAATTGGCATTATTTCTCATAAACGTTGGATCCTTGTCAACTCCGTAAAAATCCTGAGAATCATCGCTGGACGATGTCAAACTAAAATATTAAACTCCGTCGTAAATTATAAATCATTTGAAACAAGATTATATGATCAACTCACCTATTGGAATCATACAAATCTGTTATTCTTCTCATGTTACCATTATTTGTAATCACCGGATTCGAGCCTTCAACTGAGAAAATATTAGTAGTAGGAACTTCCCGTCGATTTAATCCTGACGCATTGGATCCAAATATGTAATCTGTTGTGGAAAGCGCCTTTAATTGACGCTTTAGTCGAATTGTTTTTATAAAATATAGAACAATGAGAGCGATACACAATCCACCGAGAACAATAGACACTAATATAAGACAGATTAACAAAATCATTTCCATGTCTTGTTCTTCCAACTGTGATCCATTTGGTACATCGTTTAATAATAATCCTTCAGCACTCAATGCAAGTTTCAAACCAGAAATTAGCGCAATATCATTGGAACGGCTAATAAAAAAAACAAAATTTTTTATTTCTTTTTATTTAAGAACATTAAAAATTTACCTTAAAATTTCAGCTGCCTCGATTGCTTCGTTGTTGTTAATAAAATGAGTTCGAACACGAGTTCGATATGTTTCTCTTGTGTCTTCTGATTCATCCGGTGTTACATCGTCAATATTACAGTCATATTGGTAGTACTCCTTAAAAGTACTAGCAATCTAATTTATCGAATTAAAAATGTTATTTATCAGAAAACAATTAAAAATCTAGATTTCAACTCACAAAATCTACTTTGTTCATAATATCCTCTACACTATTTATAAAAATAAACGTTATGCGATTCGATTCCGCAATTATATAAATTTTCACATGAGTTTGATCCGTGTGGCCAACTAAATATCATATAAAATTTCAGTGTGTATTATAAAATAATATTTTACTTATCATACCCAAATCAATTGCTTCAATATCAAATTCAATAAATCCTTTCATTGTTGCCTTTACTTCTATATTCAAAGATACTTCACCAGTTCGTGAATTAACTTGAAAAGATGATGCAATAATTTCATGCAAATTTTCACCAGTTGTTTCCAACGTTTCATCTAATCGTCTGTAATTGACTTCATCATCCAAGTCTGGATCAGTTGCCTGTTGGAAAACAATCACTTAGTAATTTATATTCAAGTTTCACTCATTATCAAACTCACTTTAACAGATAGTACAACTTTACCCTTGTAATCATTTGGAGTAATACCTGCCCCATATTCGGAATAATCAAATTCTGGTGGATTATCGTTAACATCTAATACCTAAAATTATATTTTTAATCAATTATCATTATACTAATACAAGTTTTCAACGTTACTGTAATATGAATTCTCAACTGCGAGGTACTTTTTGGATTTACGGGTCCATTTATGTTGTTTGTAGCGATTATTTGAATTGTGTGCTTATCAATTTCTTCGCGATCTAACTCATCGACCAATGTAAGCTCATTATTTTCCTTATTTAAAGCGAAATATTCAGCACTCTCTGGATTGTATGAATCTAAATATTTAGAATAAATGTATTAAATAACTCAAATAAGAAAAAATAAAATGAACTATCTCACAATCAATAAAATAGTAAATTGGAAATTTATCCGCTGGATTTTCGATTCCATCATTTTTGGGATCATGTGCTTCTTGTAGAAATTGACTTTCCATCAAGCCTGTAGTATTTTCTAAAATATTTATATCATGATAATTTAATGAAAACCATCGGTTTATTAATTGTATTCCTACCATGAAATTCTGCTTGAAATTCATCAATATCAACGAAATAAGGATCACCTGTTACATCAACAAATACAATTTCCAATCGGGTTAATTCATCTTCAAGTCCACCACCGTCAATAGCTTTCAAATTAACCTAATCAACAGTTTTGATACTTTTAACTAAAATCATCATATTATAAACATTATACATACATAGTATGTTTTTTGTTGGAATTCTTTGTATAGTATCAATTGAGCTTGTTTAGGATTTTCCCTGATTTCTCTTATCGTAAAGTAATCAGCATCATCTAGAATAATATAATATGTAAAGAATCCCAAGAAAATGTTTAACGTACTTTTATTACCATCATTGTTAGCACTGGTTAACTGGAAACTAACTTCACCATAAATACCACCATCATCATCTTCTGCAGTTAATAATGGAAGTTCTGAATTATCCACCATAATCAATGTTGCACCAATAATTTGATTGTGGTAACTGTAACACAATGAATAGATATAAGTTCATTTTCAAAATGATTGTTCGAAATTAATACTTCAGTCGAATTGCTTTATTCCGTTCCGGGAATACAATCGACGGACTATTGAAATTGTGTGGTGTAATAGTTATTTCGTAAGTTTCTTCAGACGACATTTGAAGAACAGAATTATATAAATGACCATTGTCTGATGCACGTAAAGTTATTTTCCATTTGCCATAATATCCTTTCAACAATTTTTTAGTTTTAATTTTACAGTATTTATTTGATACATTTTCTATTAAAAATAAATTTTCAACATCAACTGGCATAGGTACAGCATTATCGCCACCTAAAACAATACGGAATAAAAAATATAACAAATTGTCATATTAAAATATATGTTACAATTAACCTGCTTCAATTGCTATTATTTCGTATATAACTTCCGAATTTGGTGTTTCAGGCTGATCAATATCAGGTGCTTCAAAATCATCTCCTAATTGTGTTCCCTACAAAACACACAATATATTTGTACTTATTCGATAGATAAAAGAATTATTTACTTACTATGTCACTATTTTCGGATATTATTGGCATAAATGCAGTGGGTTCAGGCATTTCAGGTGCATTATCATTCACATCAAGCAAGATAACATTCACTATAGTTGATATTTGATTTGTCCCTATAAAGAAATTAGAATAATATTATTAAGAGGCATAAATTTATTACCTTCTAAATGCTTACTTCCATTCCCTTGGTAATTATCTGAAATTTCTATATGAATTGCATGTGAATCAATACCATGATCTCGATCCAATTCATTGTTTCCCAACAACATAACTGATAATAATCCAGTTGTTATATTGATTCCAAAATATTTCTCCAAATCAGGAAATGTGGAGTAACTAATTATATACTTTAAAATATTATACGGTGCATCTCGATCTTCATCATTGGCAATTACTTGTACCAACTCATCATCGGTAGTGGCGTTTTCATAAATTTCGATAATATTATTAAATTCACCCAGTTTCGGTGATTTGTTGTTGATATCATGAATAAATATTTTTATCTAAACACAAAATAAATATCATTACCTCCATTATAAAATTGTATTACGATAAAAATCTCACATCGCCATAATTCTCGTTCAACCCGTCATCTAGCACAACGGTATAGAACAAGTATTCTATAGGTGGAAAACCACAATCAATTTCTTCATTTAGTTTAACTGTCAACAGTCCATTATCAGAATCTATCGTTACCAAGTCAGGAAGTGTATCATTCTGTTCTCTAAAAATAATCGATTCCATATTAGTCATTTTATATGATATTTCTTAAAAAAAAAACTTACACAAGCGTATATGTGAATTTATTGTATTCCGGTCCATCGATATCTTCGGCATAAATAGTTCCTAAAAAAAGATTTATTTTATTTCCGGGTATACTTATATTAGACATTAATTGGATATTACCAATCACAGTTCCAGTTAAAGATTCTTCTACTACTGATCGACTGACTTCCAAAGTATTCAATATAAATTCTGGTGCATTGTCATTCTCATCTTCTATCCTAACCGTTAAAGTAGCTAAAACGAATATTGATAGTATATCAGTAATCGATTACCTAAATTTTATATTTAAATTTTTATTTACCTTCAGTTGTTGCTTGATTAATTTCTTGATTTTGATCAGTCACAATAATTCGAATATATATTGTTTCATACATTTCATAATCAATATCATATTCAAAATCTGGATTTACTTTCAAGATAGCATGTACTTCATTTCTTGTAATTTCTTCTTTATCAATTATGAAACAGCTATTGGTAAATATAAACCATATAAGAAATTATATATCATCTTTTTCAGTCATCTTTTTGACTTACTTTTCAAATGTTCTACGATCTGCTAATTGACCAGATTTTGTAGCATATGTTTCATCCCAGTCAATATCAAACACTAAATCTGCTGTTGTATCTGGATCAGTTGCAATGATATCGATTCCCTGATTTACTATCGTGTTTGGAGGTACATTTTCTAACAAACTTGGTGATGTACGTGGCTATAATACACAGAACATTAATAAAAAATTCAAGTACAGATGAAATATCAATTTACCAATTTAATATCAGGAGTTTCATCATTGACATCAGTTATATTTATTGTTAATGAAGCAAAAGTGGTGTGTAACGGTTCTCCCATAAGTTGTAAACTATCTTTTGCTAATAATTGTAATACGACAATAGTTTGTCTTTCGTAATCGAAAGTATTTTCCGATATTGTTTTTATTTCACCAGTTTCTGGATTTATGTGTAAACCCGAATTACCAGCAATCGAATGTCTATAAGGAAGATAATTAATTATCATGATAATCTATAAATTATTTTTATTTTACACTACTGCATCCCCAATATCCTTATCACTGGCAGTAGCAATCACTAGGATTTCATCGGCTCCAATATTTTCTGGCATTTCAATATAAAATTCAGAGTTTTCAAATTCAGGTATTTCATCATTCCAATTGAGTAAGTTTATCGAGATTTCTTGAGTCCTTTTGTGTTCTGGTTCATCAATTTCCTCCGAAGCAATCTACGAATAAGTTTATATTAAAGACTACATGCTGGATATCGTAAAAGAAAAATACGTACAATTAAGGAAAACGATTGCCAATCTCTCTCTTCATAATCTAATAAGCTGGCATTTACAACGGTTATAGTAAAATTAGCTGCTTGATAACCGGTGTTTGGAATTACATTAAATGCCTCTGAATAGACAATATCACCTATCTTATCTTCCAATGTAACTGTGTATGTTGCGTGTCGACCCTATTTAGATAAATTTTTCTATCAATACTGATAATGACTATCAATCGATTTAAAATTATACCAAATCGATATCTTCCACAAAGAATACAGTGAAATCCAAATTAAGAGAAGTCTCCTCTTTAACTTCAATAGTAAGTGGTCCAATTGTTATCTCTGGAAAATTGTCATTGATATCATCGACTATAATCGTAGCCATTGATGATATTGACCACGATGCGTTATAACATTTGTAGGCAATCAACTGGAACATACATAAATATATTCAATTCATTTTACAATTAATTCATACAGTAAAAACTTACGTCGAATGGGAAGACTTCCTGCTTTCGTTCATCACGATTTATTGGTTCTAATTTAAGTATCCCCGTCTCAGTTCCCACACTTATTATATCACTATCTAATAACAATTTTTCTTATCAATATAACATTCAACTACCTTAACAAAAATGTCACTCACAATCTTGATCTTCATTAAAGCGTACTTCATAACATATGGGAACATTCAATTGAGTATCACCATCAATAGCTACTACGTCAGTTTCCTGTAAATTGACTCATTGAATGTAATATTGATGTTAAGAAAATTATTTATTCTTACCCACGGGGTCTTTTCATCGATACGAGCTGATGAAAATGGTTTAGTCCAAGTTGGTGGTAAACTTGGAATATCAATAATCCGTACAAGTGTGGTTACAGATGCTTCATTCTTCGCAGCATCTTGAACAGTTGTTTCGAAATTATATAAGGCCTTATCCTCATATCGAACTTCTTGCTTTAAGCTAAAATACAAAGTTTTAATATAAATATGAATTTTCTGTGATTAAAAATCATCAGATTTTTAAATACAATTCTTACAATAAGGTGTAATTTTGAATATATGCTGATGCTTGAACAGGATTACGAAATTCAAATATTTCTTCTTCACCATAGGAACCAGTAATACTGATTATAAGATCATCCTTCGTTAATAACAAATCGGGATGATATACCCAAAATATACAGCCTGTATCGTAATCTGAATGTAATTCCTTAAATAAATTTCATATCGATAAATTATTAATGTAATTAGAAAATTTAACAGAACAAATATACTTCAGCTTCACAAGGACTATTGTAACTAAGTGTAGGTAGTGTATCTAATATGTTTTGCAAATTAATTTGAACTTTGTTGGTCTCCTCCGTATCATCAATATCAATATGAACTTTAAAGGAGTAGGTTGGTACACTGATAGTTTCATAGTCCTGTCTTTGATTGATTTGAATTGCCCTAATGGATAATATTTAGTTTTAATTAATTGATGTAATTGATGTTATGTCCGTTAATTAATCACCATTTGTTTCCATTTTTTACAAAATCAGCCCCTAAATTCTTATTGTCGCCAACTTCAAGTTCAATTCGCGGTTCTGAGGATCCTATAAGATTATTTATAATAAAATTTATTGATTCATTGGCATACAAAGAATTGTAAAATTGATATCAGTAAGTGCTTTAGTCCACATTATTGTTCATTGTTTAAATTTATAATAAATTTTACTGATTAGACAAGGTGAATATATTTGGATGTTATCTATTTTGAAAAATGTTTTCAACATGAAAAATCGATTTAGAGTTTGCAACATTCAAAATATCATCGAATAAGAGATGTTAATAATTATTCTATTGAAAATTCTTGATCATATCATAAATATTACCTTCGTAATTTATGATTGCTAAAAGAAAGGGCACTGGAATTTCCTCGTCTACATTTATTATAGTAAAATCATTAACTACATTTTCAAATTTAATTCCAGCAGTTCCAGCATCACTGAAATATGGAGGGTTCCATTGGGAATAAGCGAAATTTATCACACCGATTATAATAAAACACTGAAATAACTTATGTCCCATATCGTATGATATAAATCACTTAGAATTCAACTAGAACACTAAATAGAACAACTGAAACACTAAGATTATTCATCTGGTGCACACTTTTTGCGTAGTAATTATGACTACAATAGTACACAAAATAAATTGAAGCCTATTTTATTCGACAGTTTCCGCTCAACTAAATAGGTTACCTAACATAAATCGACTAATAACTGTATTGCTAATTGATAATAGTCTACCAATTGCTTCTTATCATTATGATTTGATGTTCATATCATTGAACAATATTCTTATCGTACAATTTACTTCAATTTACACTTAAATTGCTTTAATTAGTTGTAGGTATTTAATGAATTAGATTGATAATGACGAATATCAATACGATTTTAATGTTTTATTAAATTTCACGAATTTTCCAACATCTGAAAATATTTTTAAAGAAAAAATTATATCTTCTTTTTAAACTAGATATAGAGACTACAGAATTAATATAGAGGGAAATTCAATATTTTTAATTCAAATTGGTTAGGAATTCTGTAATGGCTTTACACAAAATATGCATTATTAAAATTGCATCTATTATTTTTTAAAGGAGCTCATTACTTATAATTAATTTTCACTTCATTTGCCTGATGAATTCTTGAGCTCAAATGTAGACGGACATTTGATGCCAAATCTATATTATACTGGCATACTTCACATCTTACATTTTCACCTTTCGCATATTTATACCTATAAATACATATATAAAAGCAGTTAATCTAATCACTAAACAATTAAACGTTCACACTTACATGGCTGCTAACTCGTGAAGCATTTTGCAATTTGCATGTAATAATTTTAATTTTTTCTCAGACATTTTTCCCAACCTCATCATTCTGTGCATAGAAAATATTGGGAATTTATGCACTTGACTGGGTTGAGCATAATAATCCAAATTCCGTGATTTTTTTACCCATAAACTATCATCAATTTGACATTCTCTATTTTGCAGATTTCGTTTTTTACGAATTAACCTTTAATAGTATAAAAGCAATTAACATATTCCTTAGAACGAAATTATGAAGAACTCACAATGAAAAATTTTCCATTAATCGAACGCTATACTCCTTTATCTCCTTTTGTGTTATATTAACTGTACGATTATGTCCATCGTATTCATTTGCTTGCAAAAAACCATCCATACAATAACGAATGTAATTAATCTACCAATTAATTAAAATTAGACAAGGATTGTAACACAAATTACATATGACTCACCTGTTGAACATCCTCTTTACTAATCTCGACATCTAATTGAATAGTTAGATCATGTTCAGCATACAATGGTTGATTAGTATCTGGATAGTAACCAAGTCCAGTAAGAATTGCTGTATATGCAGTAGAATCACGATTACAGTTAAATGACACGGAAGGACAAAACATTAGTGCAACTAAAGCCCCGAACCCTGGTATATCCGGTAATAAAGTTGTATTAAATGTCGATATGCGATTTCGAGATTTGTTCAATGATAAATTGGTAGCGGTTACATAACGCGTATACCATGCCTAAAATAATCAAAACTATAGATGTTTATATGAATAGAAATAAGAATTCATTTGCATTTACCTGAGGGTTATTTTCGAGTAATACAGAATTAACAGAATTCTTTTCAATAACACAATCCATAGAGTTGACAAACAATGTATGAATTTTAGTTTCTAAAGGACTAAATGGTCCTTTCAACGGTACTATGCGCCTTTTCTCCCTAGGTAATTCTGGTCGTGGAATATATCTATTAAAATCATATTCTTCATCCTCTTCGCCAAATTTTTGTGTAACATTATATGGATCGTCAGCAAATTGTCGTCTATTTTCGTGATCGTGCTAAAGTAAAACAACTGATTTAAATTCATTTTTGAATAAAATTATTATTAACAAACACTTACCTTTGATAGATAACTTTCCTCTATTTCTTTTGCCAATTCCAATTGTTTAAGCTCAAGACTCAAGAATTTTCCATTTGAATTTATTATCTCAACTGATATTTGACCATTAACCGCAGAAAATACCTTGAAAAATAAACAAATTTAATCAAACCCATAGAAATATCTTGGGTTTACCTATTGTGCAAACATACAAGAATCTGGAGTTTTAGTTTGCAAAACTGCTGAATATAATCCATAGCTTGATCAGACCAATGACCGTCTTCCAAATAATTATGTGGACCTATTTGAGTTAACCGACATTTAATAACACATGGAGGAATTTTGTCTAAGGAACATGATTCGTTAAAGGCACGAAGTTCCTCGATATTAATTTTTTCAGTTACACCAAAATCAATAAAATGTACCTAAAATTAAATAATACGATTCAATACAAAGATATTATGAAAAATAATTTAATTTGAATACAGTGCACTCTCCGATTTCTTTTGTTAGCACACGTCCACGACAAAATTTATTTTGAAATGAACTATTTGGTGCAGCTATTATCATTTCTAGAAGCACACTCAAATCTTCAATTTTCTCAAGAATTGTATCATAGTTATTTAGTTCTTCGATTATCTTTTCTCTATCATTTTTTCTATAATCAGGTAATATCCACAATGTACCATTTTTCTCACACTATAAAGAATCTTCATTAGCAATCGATCGAAATATTTGTACAGTTTTATCTTACATGACATAGTTCTGCCTCGAATTGATTTAAATCAATACCCGGTAGTCCAAGTTCTTCGTTTACAGTTTTAATCAATTTACTTTTCTTAATTTTTTTTAAACCTATTGATTCTGCATATTGTTTCTCCAACATTGAATTACTAAAATGAATGATAACAAATGATTATTTATCAATGTTTTTTATCAACATTCAGCATACCCTAAAACCTCGACATATTGAGAATTTTTTGCTATTGTTCTAAGCTTTAAACATTTTAGCATTTCTATGCTGATAATGTTATTCCATTTTCTTATAGAATAGCAACTATTATTCATATCAGGAAATTCAATAAATATTTTTTCAGATATTGATTCAAATGTTATTTTTAAATTCTTATAAATGCCTTGTTCAGATATTGCTTCTCGAAGCAAACTTCTTATATTTTCTCTGTAAAGAGGACGCATTTCTCCTTCAGATTTTTTCAACCCAGTGAAATAAATTGTATTCATAGGATTACGAAAATATAACGATTTATAAATTTCGACTTCTTGATCTTGTTCGTTGAAATTTGTTTTCGAAAATAGATAAGGATAGAATCCGCCAGCGATAACTGTTTTCAATACCAGCATTTTCATATTATCCTGCCATCGCGGCCGAGTTGTTACTCCATGAATTGTGATACCGAATTGACTCAGTCGCACATAAATTTCTTTCATAAGAATATCCATTTCCTTTATCTGGTTTAATTCTAAGTTATATTGATCACAAAATTCCTTCATACTATTACGAATCACTCCACGATGAACATATTTTTGCCAAGCCTAGAAAGTAGCAGGTGATAAAAAAAATGTAATTTTATATTACAACAATTAAACATTTAGCACCTGATAAGCATTAAGTATGGCTATCAAATCACTTCCCATTCCATGTCCCCATTCACATTTAGTTTGATATGATTTCAAATGATTAATCCCTATATAATTACTAAATATACTTTTGTTAGTAATTCCAGCAGCCATAATAATTGTTTCTTCCAATACATTGAAAATATATCCAATCAATATAAATCTAGAAATTCTTACATCCAACGGTAGGGATGCCATAATTTGTCCCATAAATGTTAAATCACCATTATATTCATCATACTCTCCGTCGCAAGTTTTCAATAAACCGCCTACCTCTTTTAATGTCAACACAGTCTTGTGAATATTGAACATATCGGGAGGATCAATTGTAATGCCTAATACGTCCCTTGGGGTTAATATATGTAATCGCTTAGCTTTCAAAACTATAGTTTCTAGGGGACATCGTAAGATTTCAGGTTCCCCATAATCTTTTAATGCATTCTATAAACACAAATTTTAAATAATTTGTTTAATAAATAAATATTATGTAATATCAATTACTAGATAGAAGCTTTTTGTTATCATTCGATACACTCTTCCGGATGAAACACGACCGACTCGCCCTGCTCGTTGTAAGCAGCTGGACCGAGATGCCCAAGTTAAATTCAATGAAGGTAAATTAGTATACTGATTAGAACTAATTTCTTTTGATAAACAAAAGTCAATGACTATTAAAAAGCAATATTATTGTAATTAAGTAATAAAAAAATTATTATATTATTCCATTACCATATTTTACTTCTGGAAGGGTTATTGAACTCTCAGCGATATTGGTTGATAAAATTACCTTACGTCCCCCATCGCGAATTGGAGTAAAAATTTTTGCTTGTTCTTCTGTCGGCAATGATGAATGCAAAGGAATGAAGTGAATATTCGTAATAATTCCTCTGAAACAGATAATAGTTAATAATTTTGGAACTTTAATAAATGTTTCTCAAATACCGATTATTATCTTCCAGTATCGATCGTTTTTTTTCCAATTCTGTGTTACATATTCTCATAAATTCCTCAATCTCGCCTATTCCTGGCAAAAATATTAATATTGTTGATAGACCGCCTTGGTCCTGTTCAATTTCGTCCCAACCTTGAGAGCATATTATCAACTTAAAAGCGACATTAAAAATATCCTCATGTATCTTAGGTGTATCATAGTTAAACACAGGCATCTATATATAACATTGTTATTAGAGTTCATCATTTCTAGATTTACAATTCCATCAATTACCGAATGATTACACCAAACTTTACAATCATCCAAGTAGAATGTATGAACAGGATACTTCGTTTTTATTGTTAATTCAACGATAGGTGCTGATTTGTTAGTACCATCTGGCTGGAGCACAGAAAAGTATTCAGCAAACTAAGAAAACAAATTGTCCATGTGAAAACTTCTGTTTTATTATTTGTAAGTTATGATGTTACCTTATTAGTATCAAAAGTAGCCGACATCAATATCACTTTGGTATTGCATTCAGGCAAAATCAAATATTTGATTACAGCCATCAGGAGATCCATATCTGAATCTCGTTCGTGAACCTCATCGAGAATAATATGAGAATACTGTTTTACAGACTTTGACAAAATAAGTTTCTCTAATAAAATACCCGTTGTGCAGTACAATAAAATAGTATCATTACTAGCTACTTGCTTTAGTCCAACCTAAATTTTTTATTGAATGCCTAAATGTAGTAATCAATAGTGTAAATTAACACACTAACCTTATATCCAACTTCGCTACCTAATACCCATTTTCTTTCTTTTGCTACTCTCTCAGCGATAGTGATAGCGGCAATACGACGTGGCTGAGTAACAATTATATTCACACTCTCGTTATTAGTAAAAGCATCTTCTATTATAAATTGTGGAACTTGAGTAGTTTTTCCACATCCAGTTGCACCATTAATCACAATGAACTTATTGTTACGGATAGTATCAACTATCTTCTTTTTAGCTTTCATAATTGGTAGATCATAAGAATCATTGTAACTGAATACATAGTTCGGACCAACCACTTGGCGAACCGTAACGCTAATAGCAGTATCTGCACTTACGATACTTTCAATTTCATCCAATTCCGAAGATTGTTTAACGGTACCCAATTTCATATCATTTACCATCTTTTGCTCCAATTTAATCAGATCACTTCTGGGCTTCTCAGCGTAAGCAATGCCTCCCACTACTGATGGAGTTGGCGTCTCTTCGTTGTCATCACATGTAAATGTGGTCCTTATCGTTGATATTTTTTTTTTCACTTCTGGTTTCGTAATGTTGAAGAAATTGTAAATATCATCCAAAATAGCTAAACGAAAATACAAAGAAGTTATTTTCCATTCAAATTTATAAATCAAGTAAAATTTTTAATAAAATAGCAAACAGTGATACTCTAATCAAATAAAATCATTTTTATTCTTAAATAGATATCTGAATTCAGCTCAACCTTCTTGATTAGTGTAATTAAGTTCTAGTTGTTTTATATTTTTTTTTAAATGAATATAAACAGAAAGTGTCCCGACAATGGATTTTGTTGTCTCAATGCGAATCCGAACTGTGAGGTCGAGAATTTAAACCCAAATGCTGTATTCGGTTTGTTTATATTCACTAATTTATAATGAAGATAAAATTTTGCTAAGTCCACACTTTGGTTTCATATTTTGTACACAAATGCAGATCCAAATAAACTTCAGAACCAAAGATTAATTGTAGCCGTCCAGAATTTTGTTGTAGGTTATGATATCTTCCCGTGCTATAACAAATTTCTGAAGGAATATGACGATATCACGAACCTCAGCTTCTTCACAGATCCACGTACGAGAGACAAATGGACAAATTTCACGAAACATATTCCTTTTCCAGAGTTTAGAATCACTGGATTACCCAAAACCAGGTTTTATAATAATTAATAATTATTGAAATAAATTAATGGCAACTCTCTCGCGATAAAGGAAATTTCTGTTTCACAACTACACAGCTCGCAACATTTCACCAGAAATTCTTTTAGGATGGAGAAATCATATAGATCTCAATGAACAGGCAGAAGGTGATAGGATCTTGAGGAATCGCAAATTAAGAGGAACAAAATGTTGACTACTTAACCAAGAAATTTCCATGTGCATTTGATTTCACAACCGCAATAAAAATTAATAAAAACTAATATTAAACTTACGGTCCTTAATTGTTGCCTTCTTATCCGCTTTATTCTCCATTATCCTTAAAACAATTTGATTACCTTAATCAACTTAAAAGTAAGAAACCGCATTATCAAAGACCTTTCAAAACTTTTATAACCGTGTTCAAATTTCTATTTCCAATATAAACAGTCGATTTAAATTCTGAACAATACAACACTGGACCAGTAAAAATATTCAGTAACTATTATATTACATTCAAAATGAAATTGAAAAATGGGTGTAAATGGCTAAAATTATTCACTAACTGTATGCAGAATAACTCGTCTTCCGAGAAATATGGGAAGATATAATGCTTTTCATTGAAAACAATACCATTCCAGTGATTCTCAACGCAAAACATTGTTC
>JXOR01000146.1:127526-267830 GCA_001014335.1 Coboldia fuscipes | reverse complement strand
AAAAAAAAAAAAAAAATATTGTCATGTCGTTCTCATCATTGTCTTACAGGCATCTTTACTTAGAGTTTTAAATTGTTAAACGTCCATCAAGAAAAGCATAAAAAAAATATGAAATAAAATCAAAACTGAATACATTAGATTGAATATAAAAATTATGACAATTTGAATCCTATCCAGTTTAAGAGAAGGGAAACGATTATTGTCTACAACTGAATATGAACAGATAGCAATGATAGAATAGGATTCTGATAATAAAAAAAAACTCCTTCAACCCCTTGTTAGATAAACAAACTCTGTAATTTGAAAAGTTTTATCGTTCGCTCTTCACAATTTGTCTTGAGTTATGGATTAAAACCAGTTATTCAAATGTTGAAAATGCAATTGAAGGAAATTAATATTTGAAACAAACATAAGACTCTCAAGTCAATTTAAAATTTATCCATTTTAATATGAAATATGATCAAATTGTTACCTTGTTTTTGTAAGACGTCTCTTGTATCAAATCTTTTAAAATAGATAAGATGGTTTCTCGACTAAATCATTTTAAATAAATTAGTAGTGAACAAGAATGATGATGCAGATGAACTCATTGTAATAAAGTATGTACCAGATAATTAGCGTTAAATTATATTGAATTTAGAACAATCCCATCTACAATTTGAATATTTTGCTTCTACTGTATTATTGTTATACCAAATTAAATCAAATAATCGAATATAAACCGAAAATCTCACTTATGCGAATTTAAATGTTATCATTACAGATCCAGCCACATCATGTGACTTGGAAATGAATAAAAGTCTCGGTTAATAATTTGACTATAAAAATGAAATCACAGAATAAAGGAAAATACTCAACCTCACATTTGTTATTACAATCAAATTGCAAGTATCCAATGTTTATGAATAAAAAAGTGAATTAAAAACACAACAAAAAAAACCAATTCATATTGTGTCTCGTTATTACATTTTCATATTATTTATTCTGTTTTTATTAATACGCGACCGTTATATTGGAACAAAACACCCCCTTGGTCAGGAAAAACCAAACAAGAAAATAACGCTCTTGTGAAATTTTTGTACCAAATGACACACACCAAATACCATTAAACTGAGAATCAGAAAATTATTCTACTAGATATTTGAAATCAACCCTTTCATATTCATGCTAAAGGGTTGGTTTTTTTTAATTAAAAAAATGTTTCTCACTTACATTTTTAGTTTTTGGCGACGCTACTACAAAACACTGCTGACGGTATGATGTTCTTCATTCGAGATGGTAGCAATAGATGGTAAACTGAAACACCAATTCTCTTCGCACTGAGAACAACTGGAAATATAGAAAACAAAAAAAATTAATTTTTAAATCCTTTTTGAATGATATTGCATTGCTTTCGTTTACAATACACTAGGGATAAAACTGTTACGTATAAACCAGAAATGTATTAAATATTATTTTCTAATTAAATTCATATTACATCTTGTTAGCCAGTTAACCAGTATTGTTGGTAGAATGATGGCATTGTTTTATAGTAGGATGATGTGTGACACCACACATGTGGCATATGAATTAAAAACATTACCATACCAATCCAATTGACAATCAAATGCATAAAGGAAATGACCATTGCAATCATAACTGGATATTTAGCTGCCAGGAATTACCATACGTTTTGTAGTTTATGGGCATTTTGGTGGAAAGTAACAATTTCTTTTTTTTCATTAATGCTGTTTCTAATTACATGTTTGTTTAACTGGCGTTGAACATGATTAATAACCACTATGATGATGTGGATATTTATGAAACAAATAATTCTTTTTGGTATACGGGATGGTTCATGTAGGTCAGTTGGTATTGCAAACATAGTAATTATGCAATTATGGATTTTAAATTGCTACATATTGGCTGCTTTGAATAATTTATAGCTGCATGTGAGACTCATGACAAAAGAATATTGATAATGAGAGATCAAGGCTGAGAATCGAGGTCATATAGATTCCCGTCGCTACTTGACCAGATGTATACACGAAATATTCACATCCATTTAACTGATTTTAACAGTTAAGATTAATCCACATAAGCAGGTTGAATGAACTGAACACGTTTCATGCGGCTAAAATAATTATAGTTTTTTTGTCGTTTGGTTCTCATCCTTCAATGAGTTTTACAACTGATTCATAACGATGAATACATTCCGAGGATAAGAAATAAAAATAAAGAGAGAGAGAGAGTGAATTTAACCCCTTCTTTCATTACTTAGCTCCTCATTCAAATAGTAATACCATTCAGTAAGTGAATAGACGATTTTAATCTAATTTCTTATTCATAACACTAAATTATGGTGGAGATAAAATTCTCAGGTAAAACTGTAACAATTGATATAATGAAAATATTAACACTAAACACATTTCTATTATTATAAATATTCACCACTGGCCTCAGAATTGTTTATTATAAAAACAATAAGAAGAAAACGAAATATTCTATACAGATTGAATGGTAGAGAATATTTATGAATCATAAAGTGCACATATTCAACTTCCGTACTTCCTGTTCTTTTACATGTCACATAAATTTTAATGTTGAATATAAACAACAATTGATGCAAAGTAAATCTTACTGTTCACATAGCCGGTAGTTGAGTCAACACTATAAGCGGTGATTGTTACATTGTAAAAAAAAAAGAAAAAACAATTCAATTTTAATATTTATGCTTTTATATTCACCCCATTTAATCTTATTCAAATTGGCTACCTGTCTTAAAAATGTCTCATGAGAAAATTATGATAACTGTGAAATTAATTCATTTTTCGTTAAGACTTTTCCGCGATTCATTGGCCGTTAACGTTCACTATTATTCTTTAGTAAGATTAGGTGTTATGCATATTAATTGAGTGAAGAAAGCAATTACTAATAAAACTATGTGCGGATGTTGTAGACGCTTAAAGTAATTACAAAATCAATGTGTGAAATTTTCAAAAATAGTTCATTGAGTCACATGTAAAGAGACACTTGAGGTCAACAGTCAAACATATTGGTCTGGTCAATGTAGTAAAGTGCATCCAATAACATTGTAATTTGATGTAAAATGATAAAAACAACACGAATCTATTTAAATTAATTTAACTTGTAGTCCTTGTAGATTGATATCCGAACAGATTCTTTATCAGATTGTTAGCGAGAGTGAACAACATTAACCATCAACTACTGGTTTTACAGCATTTCAATCAATTCAACAATACAATGGACCAAAATCGAAAACATAAAAAAAAAATTGAATTATTCAACAATTCATGAAATTATTGAAGCATCACGGAATGATAGTGAACATCTGCCGACCAAAGGTCAGAGTTATCAAAATTCAACGAGTTGTTTACCATGATCTCGGGTAACGTTATTGATTGAAAGGATTCTATACTGTAAGGCATAAAACCCTTTTTATTTAAAGGATTGTCAGACCGGATACCTAGGCGCATATTTAAATCGTTAATGATGAAGGCTCTTTGTTGTGGCATCAATTGCAGTTTTTTGAAGGCCACCAAACCATCACGGAATCCTCTTACGTACCAATGAATCTGATCGTATATCGAATGCCTGTGATTATATTTTTTTCTTTTCTGTTTTTTTTTTTTGAGAGTGACCGTTTCATTTCAGATAATGATTGAATATAATATACGTAACCGCCAAAGGACGGTACTCTGTACTATTCAATTATCTTTTGTCTCAATCAAATTCCCATCCAAGTGGAATTGAACGAAACCGAAAATTAAATAAAAAACATAAACGTAATACTGTAATGAAGAGGTCTTTAAATCTGTGTGGTTTTTTATGTTAATAATGAAATCCTTTCACGGCCAAACTTTTTGAATGCACATCTGACCGAAATTCAGGCAGTCAATTCCATACATTTACAGAATGTTTTCAATTTTGGGGTCTGGACCAATGATTTTCCTATCATTACTACTGTTCTGCTCACTTAATTGTTAATCTGAATATGGTGACGCATTACAAACAGATTTTATGCCCAGGTAACAAATTGCATACAAGTAGACTCAATGTTGAATATGTAAATTATTGTTCGCGTGTATCGCTCAACTCAATTTTATTTTATTGTTTGGAGATCTTATGGGTTCCTTTTATGGCCTTGCAGGACGTCCGTTGATAAGCACAGCATACGTACACACCACGACCATTTACCTTAATTGCTAATGCGTTTGTATTGTTGATACCGTATCGTCTATGGAAGGGGTAAGTTGAATATCTTGGATGATTTTTTCAGATTTTTCAAAACCTTAAATTTCGTTTGGTTCAGTTTAAGAAGTACCTCAATAAGACAAATTGACCACAGTTCGAAATATGATGGATTATTTCATTTATTCAGTTGACATGACCGTTTGAATATTTTAATTAGTGCAAAATGTGAAATTATTCCAATGAATTCAGCTGTACAGTGACATGTAAAATTGTAAGTTATTCGTATACTGATTAGTTCTTATTTGATGTTGATAATTATTACTTCTAAATGTAAATTTTTAATTTGTTTGCCGTCGTAAAAGAAGAAATTCTAATTTCAAAGAAAAAACACTGGAAAGTTTATTAAAAAATATAAGGGCCGGCGTATAACGAAGATGGAAAGAAATGCCATCCGGATGCATTAATAAGCGACATCAACCCATGTGAAATGTAAAAAAGAAAATTTCCATTTTTTTAATCATCAAGTGAAATGGCCAAAAGGAAATAAGAAGTGAAAATTTATTTTTTTTTCGTTTTATATTTCTACTTTTCCTTGAAGACCCTCTTAAGATTATGTTCATTATTACTTTAGCAAAACGACAAAAGAAGTCGCATAATTGAGGGAAATTGTATTTCATTATGCTAAAATCAATCGCACCATTCTTTTTATTCAAATAATATTCTGTGCTGTCCTTTTCAATCGTTAAAAATACGTTCGAATATACATGAAGAGGTCATGATACAATTAAGTATCTTACGATATATTCCGCTCATTTGGTATTACGATTTATGGATAATGTACTTTCCGCCCAATAAAATCAAATCCTATTGTTTGGATATTGAATTAAAACGTCTAACATTCTATTTTTTTTTCTTTCCATTTCGTTTTGTTTCGTTATCATGAAATGCAATTAAATTATCTGAAGTTCGTTTCTCAGGTTCTGATACGTTGGCAGGGGGTCGATGTTGTTGATGAAATTTCATGATAATGATGGTAAGGTACTTTCGCTTATACGTTCGCGAGTTTTATAATAAGTTTTGGTGTGCCTCTGCCTTTACCATATTTACATAAAATATATGTTCAGTATTTGAGAATGGAATTTTACCAAAGTAAATCGAACTAAAATGGCCGGAATACAATGATAGAATGAGGGTGGGTATGAAGGAAAATGGTTGATGGTTTTCCATTTCAACGTTCATCAGTGTTTCATTACGTTTCAAAATTCGTTGCCTATTTTTTTTTCATTCTTTTTTTTTATTAAAAGAAACTAAATGACAATAACTTCTGCATCTAATTGATGAAACGTGAATCAAATTAACTGAATAAAATTGTTTATTTGAAATGAATGGAATGATAAAAACCGGTACTATACGATTGGCTATAAATTATATTTAATTATCATTGCTATTATGGGATGCTATTTGAACGTAACACAGAAGAAATGATTACAATTATCGTAATTGGATAATAGAAGATGACAAATTTGTGAACACAGGTACCACGAAATTACATTGTACGTTGACGATTACCAAACGGAAAATTGATAATGACTCGAATATAATGAGAAATTCGATTTAAGACTTTCATTTTCTCTTTCCATATGATTAAAATATTTAGAGGATTTTGAAACGAATGAACCAAGGAATCATTTTAAATTCCATAAACATAAATTATGTTGTATCGATTGAACATCTTTGATCAATAAATTGAAAAATAAAATGATTTGAGAACGTGCCAAAGGTTATAGCTATTATGATTGTGGAACTGAAATTAGCTGTTTGTTGGATCCGAGATTCAGAATACAGGAAGACATAAAATATTTGGGGCGTAATGTACTGAAACACCCATTTAATGAAAAATCAAAAATCATTTCTAATAATCATTTTCTTACCAAAGTCGTTTCTCTTATGTTCAATCCAACTGAATGATCAGAAAATCAATTTGATTGAATCGCCAAATAAATTTGAATTCGTTAATTCTTAATAAGAATTGAAACAACAGGAACAATTTAATTAAAGAAAACACACTAAATTTTGATGAGAACCAACGATATAAATTAGATTCTGTGTAATCAAAATTAATAGATTATTGTCCAACCTTCTATATTGAACTACAGAGACGTTGGCAGTTAAACGCCAGATGAAAGGTGAATTTAAAAGTTAATAGATTTTTAATGGAAATATTTAACCTGCCTCATTTTGGCTTGTACCTACATCGAATGCATTAACTAACAGGAAAATGATCATTATTCCAATTATGAAGACGAACCAATGGATTTATGATGTATAAATGAAAATATGTGGGTACCAACTGTGAGATGTCTTAATCATAATGAAAAATTATGATGAAGAGAATATTGCCGCTCATGCGATTTTCATTTGAAATAAAAGGAAAACTGAGAAGACTTAATAATATTTCTCAGTCTAAAATGATGTTTATATCCTGGCCAACACCCATAATTGAAATCATCGATTTTTTTTCTCATTTTTTTTCCTTTTACTCATCTTATTTACTTTTATCAAAATGGAATTCTTTTTTCACTAAAAAAGAAATGAAAAATAAAGAGACAAAATAACATCTCTGGAGACGACGCGAAAAACATTTTTATAAAATTGTCCCAAGTTTATCATTACGGGTGGATGGGCGGTTGTGTATACTGATGAGATACACCATCACCGTATAAAGAAAACAACGGTGAATATTCTATTGGTACGATAGAAGAAAATCTATTCTATAGTTACTTATCCTTATGGTAATGTGATTACGACAAAGTCGAATGAATTTCATCTACATCCTATCTCACATTATTCAGAGATTCTGTATATTTGTGAGTGGATAAAATTTCATCAGAAAACTTTTTTATTTTCTCTATTTAGGAAAGGAAAGGAAAAAAAAAAAAGAAATTTGAATTTTATAATTCACTGTACATGAACATCAAGATGCAATATAGAGTCATCATCATCGTTCTGTACAAGAAGTAGGGACAAAAAAATAAATAAATATAAAACAGAAGAGATTATTGGAAAGAAAACTACGTTGTAATTTATCTCAACATCGGTGAAAGGATACTTCATAAGCAAAAGGAAACACTAAATATGGTGGTTGCCATTGCCATAATTGCATAACCAATGCGCAATCATCTATCCAGTGCCCGAAGAGAAAACATATACATACAGTTACGATGACGATGGGTTCAATGTTTACCCGAAGAAAGGGCAGTTTTTTATTCTGTTTGTCGATTCAATATGCTTCAAGGGTGGTAGGTAAAGTGCACAGAATTTAAAATACAAAATAGAAAAATGTTGATGGCGAAATGTTTGGGAAAAAAATGTTAATAATATCCAAGTAAAATGAGAAACAGAATACAGAACGGTTCGTTTAGTTTTCTTTCCCTTATGGACACATCAGTTGTTGTTATTGAAGATGAGGTGGGTATTTTTTTCCATTTTTTTTCCACCCTATGGCAAAGTGAAAAAATACATCATCCATTCTCTACTGGCCAAAAATAAAAAAAAAAAGTACTGAGATAGCAATGCTATTTCGTTGCCATGGTAATTATTAGAAAACTTTTTTTTTTTATATCCGCGAAAATACACGCGCGAGGGAGTTTAAAATTGCAGCTAATGGAAATAAAAATCGACAGAATGGTATACAAGAAAAACGATGAAAAGTTGGTAATACAACAGAATTAAAAAAAAACTCATCGTTTCAATGAACAAAGAGGGGACGAAATGTATAGGAAAATAAAAAAATTTTTAGAATGGAAAAAAGAACTGGAGGAAAAAGGAAGAAATACAATGAAGAAAATTCATAGAAAACAGAGAGAGAGTGCTGGGACAAAACAAAGAATTTTTATTTTAGTGGTGAACACACACCATCAACCTGAGAGTGATGCTGTATATCGATATCATGCTGAGCTCATAATCAGAATGGTGAATATATTTCAAATCAGAGGAACGCTGGAAGCCATGAATAAAAAACTCAAAAAGAATCCTTCGAATTTGTAATGTGATAAAATGGCCGGGGTGTGGGTGGTGGTTAGCTCGTATCATTTTTATTTTACTTTTTCATTGCGGTACTGAATCTCTTGTACTGTAGCATAAATGAAAAACAAAATACAAAACCTAATGGTCTTCTCATGCCAAAAACACATTGGAATATGCTCCAAACTAACCGCTATGTTGGGTAACTCTCAACTCAGCGATACTTTGAGACACACAGAGAGAGAAAAATTGAGAAAATATTCATGGATTTTTAACAAGCGTCGCGTACTACATTTTCTTTTTTCCATTCAGACTTAAGTACATGAAAACCGTTTTCTATGGAATTTTTATACCGCACATTTTTCTTCTCTTAAATACCTGCGATGAATTTAACAAGAGTCATGAACATGAGATTGTTTTGTCCGTCTTTTCATGGTATATATGTGTGGGTGATGTTAGTCGCTGCCTTCAGATTGACGAGAGAAATGTTTTACTGATTTCGTTTTTTTATTTTTCCTTCTCATAAAATCCCTAATAATTTTCCATCGAATTTCGTTTTCTGGATCCATCAAAAATATTTCAAAAAAGTCTTTCTATTTCTTTTTTGCATGATTTTGGGTAAACTTCTTTGAGGCGTATCTCGTTACGACGCAGAATAGAATAAAAGAATTAAAGAATTTTTTACTGTTATAATGGAAACAAAATGTTATTTTAGTCGTTGTTTAACGATTATTCGTCATATCAAAATGAGAAACGTTACCACACTAAAAATGATGTGACCATTACGATGATGATAATGAAGATGAAACGAAATGAAATTTTTATCCTTATTGTAGTGGGTGGTTGGGCTGGATGAAAAATCATTTTGGATAAACAAGTGAGTTTGGTTTCAGCTCCGTTAAGACGATTTTCAATGGAACAATTTTTTTTTTTAATTTAATGATAATGAAGACACGGTTCGTTGATGGCCCATAAGTATGAATATTTGAATTTATTTTTTTTTTTTCGTTTGTTCCATTTTCTTTTACAAATCGTTAAATATCAAATGTGCTTTATTAAAATTTCATTACTGGTATTTAATGCATAGCGATAATTAAGAAGATGGTGTGAAAAGATCGTCACCATTCTGGTTGCAAGTGACTCTTCAGAAAGAACTGAGGCATTTCATCTTATTTTAAGGGATTTGTAGTTTGCCAGTAAAAAATAAATGAATTCTAATTAACATGAAGAGATAAGGAAAAATTATTAAGATTATGCTCAAAGATTAACGGAATGAAGGTAACATGAGAAAGAAATCGTTTCTTTTATGTTTTCACATAAAATGATTACTAATTTAATAAGCCATAATGAAGATTTGTAACTGTGAATGTTCATTAATTATACGTTGAGGTAAATGCATTTCTTTTAATCTCACGGTAATCAATTGTGACTTCAGATTATGAAATCGGCCTTTGAATAAAACATCTATGAATGTTAATCGTTACAAATGTTAAATTGAATTTGTCCAATTATGCTTCCATGATAATAACTTGAATTCATATTTAAATATAATTCATTACGTAATTAAGAATCATTTAATATTTTCCTAATTAAATAAATTACAATGAATTAATTAGTCAGAAGAAACTGAATGTTGACGAGAAAGTTCACTGTTCTCCTTGGTATTCTAGCACAGATAAATTCAGTTTAATAGAAAGCCTAGGTGCGATGGGAATCAAAGTCTTTCTATATGCTCACCAGCCAGAGTTCTTCCTTAATTCCGATTACTTGTCAAGTTCGATAAAGAAAATGATGTGATGATAATAAAAAAGTTTATTCTATCTTTGTAAGTTTCTTTTATCATCTTCAGCTGTTCACAAAACCTGAAGGATGCCTTTCAACCATAAACTTTTCACTTCTTTTTTTCCTCGAAAATACAAGAAGTTTATGCTTCGTATTTTTCGTTAATAAGAAATAAAATTCTTTTGAATTGAAATACACAAAGTAACGGGAAAAAATAAAGAATAAATGTACGTGTACATTTTCTTTTGCTTGTTAAAATTTTTTTTTTCTTCCTTTTCATTCAAATTAAAAAAGTTTTATTAAAAAAGTTTACAGTTTTCTTCGGTGTGATGAATAAGAAAATACTTGAAACCAAATGTTGACTGAAGATGATAGAAATACGATACAAATTGAATATGAAAACGATATCATTCCATTTAAATTCTCAATTTTTTTAAAAATGGAATTGCTACAATAATTATGTGTATGGATTATGTTGTATCAAATAATTATGTGATGATGGCATATAAGTGTTTTACTTATCATTATATCTAGAATTTCAATGGATTTTTGAAATTATACTCAATAAGAGAACACTTCAATTTCATTATATATTTTTCATTTGTAATCGCTATCTTAAGTAGATTGTGAATCGAGCCACTTGGTCTGATTAATGATAAGCTTTTTAAAGAAAAAATCGATAAATCTTATTAATGAGTCATTATTTAGATTTTTCAACAAGAAATAATGAAAAAGAAACGAAATCCAAACTCGAATCGTTTCTCCATTCACTTTTGATATGATTCTGTGTCTCAAATGTGTACACAATAGATGAATATAGAACTTTTTACGAAACCGATTATAAATGAATGGAAAATGTTAAAATCGTCTTTCTCTATTGAATAGGACTAAAGTATTTTATGTTTACCCTTGGCAAATATCCAAGGAAGAGAAGTGCCTGATATTATGCTATCGCGGCACAATTTATCGAAAAAAGGGTTACAGAAATACTCAAGCTGCTGCTACTTCATTCTGCATTATGTTGAATCATATATACATACAATCTATTTAACTTGTATATTACATTTAGACATTGGTTCTTACTGTCACCCAGAGTATTGGTTAGATGATAAGAATGTGTTTCACTTAATAGAAACGTTGACGGCATTCAAATGATTCCATCTCTTATGATCGTATCCCTTAGCGACATAGTAAACAGCAGCAGTGTCTTCTGATAACACATCGAACCCCTTTTATAATTTCTCATTCAACCTAACATTTGCTATGTGGCTTTACATGACAAAATTGCGTAAATTCTTCTTTTTCTTTACCATTAAGTTTATATAAACTCTTCATCATTCTCGTTGCCCGTTCAATTGTTTTATTACAGTACACTGTAGTATACTGTTTAAGTATTACACACGACATTGAAATGGGATGAAATACAGAAACAACACTAGATACGTTTTGTTATGCTGCCAAAAGGGTTATTCTTCTGCAGTATAATTTTACATTGGGAACAAACTAAGAAAAATTACTATGAAATACATTTATAACGTTCTCTCTGTGATATTAAAAATATTCAAATAGAATGGGTTATGAAAATTACACCCTCTCTCTCTGTGTTTTCCTATTTACTAATAACAATCTACCGCACTTACCGGCTGTTTATGTACGACTCGGTTTTAACACTTCCAATATTGGGTGGCGGCGGTGTTTTCTTGTTTTTACTTCTGTATACAGCCACACTCATTTCTTTTCAGAATTTCTATTTTAAAAAGTTTTATTTTTTCGACTTTTCCTCTTCTTCCCTGTAAATGAGTAAGAAAGAGTTGGTTTAAATTTTTCATTTAAAATCAGTGGAATTTTGTATTCTATTTGTACATAATGTTGAAAAGGATGAAAAAGGAGTAATGAACTTTTGTGGTACAACATAACGCACTTAAACGTTCGTTTCGCTGTTGAGAACATTTTCTACATAATCAATAGACATGTGGGTGTAAAGAGGAAAAATTATAATCAATAAAATTCATTCCACAGACATTCTTTTTTTTATTTTTAGTTGTTGATAATTCAAATACTTGAAATATACGAGATAAAAATTTTATTCTTATACTTTAACAGCCATAGCTGAATCAAAACGTATTTAATTATTCTGAACACGTTTTAATCCGGTCTTATTATACACCGATTAATAACATGTGCTTATAATGATATGGTTAAATATATTAAATAAAAAGCCAATTATATTGAGTGAATGAATGAAAATGCATCAGCAGCAAAGTTCATTGAAACAACTCAATAATTTCATATTATAAACGGATATTTGATGAGAGTGATGCCTAACAAACAATCAAAGTATCATAAAAAAACATACCAAACTACCGAATGATAGGTTGAATGCACTAATAAAAACATCAATAAGTCACCCCTAAAAATTGGCGAATCAAATAATAAAAAATTGTACTCACAGGCAACAGCACATGAAATGGTGACACACAATTCATTCATTTAGTATTGTGAATATGAATGAACAGTTAAATTGAACAAAAAAAAAAAAGAATTGTAGAATCCCTGACACCACTTAAACACATCATCATCCCTCGAGATATAATTAAACAATATGAATAAAAAATTAATCTCACACTCTGACTCTTTGGTTATTGTCAGGGTGCCGATACACTGAGCCCACCGGTAATGCAAAAAAAAAAAAAATGATCAACAACAATACCGATAGTTGTTGGGTAATCCTCAATCAAATGGGATGAACAAAACAAAAGAACAAAAATGTTTTTTTTTTTTTACCTTTTTAGTCTGAAAAACAGCAAAATCAGATCAAATGAGACGATGATTATTATTTCGCGTTCAATAAATCGCATAAGTGAGTTAAAAATAATCAAAATACAACGGTATCTGGGACTATAATAAACAAGAAATTCACGTATGCCATACCTTATTATTTTACCTGTCAATATTTCTTCATCAGCATACGAATGAGCGCATTAAAAAAAAAAAGCGAAAGGGTTTACCATTCTTTTTTTTGTGGATTTCTCTCAGCTCTTTGATTAATATTGGCTGTTGTGTAATTCGATGAATATAAAAAAACGCACTACAGACAGGTCGATGTTATTCTTTTTTTTTTTAGGTTGAACTACCTTTTCGGTTATTGTGGATTTGTATTCTTCTGGTTTTCATTCATCTGTACTTATTGAATATAGAAAACACCAGACAACGGGACCCAATATTGATCGAGAAAATATTTAAAACCATTTCAAGTTATTAGATTGATCGGTGGTGTTCATTCATCTATGGTTTGGATAATTGAATGAGTGTTTATAGGAGTTTTTCCATTTAGGAAAGTATAACGATAAATTGATATTGTTCCATTGGTAGACATCGTTCAGTCTATTGATTTGCACCAATCGAAAAAGAATTCAATTGAATTTAAATAAAAATGATCTGATAAGGGGTTTGTCTATTATCGATTTGGTAGTGTTACCGAAAAGGTAACAATAAATAAATTTATCGTGTGCCAATCAATAGAATAACAAATAGTAATTCACCGTATTACAACTATAAAACGCGTGCCATTGATTGATTTGTGTACATTGTCGATTGATTTGGTTCCTCTCTTAATTTAGTGGATTATATACCTTTAGTATTGAATTGGAAGTACCTGTAGCGTTATTCTCCCTGTTTTCACATTATGAAGATTAATTGGTATCAATTTTCAATAAATTGCACCTAATCAATGGAATTGGATAATTTGTATCTATCAAATTCATTTCAATGATGAACTGATCATAAATTAATGGCTAGTTGACTAGCACAATACGCCACAGTATCGACATATGTTGATTTTTAAAGCCAAATGCTCTTCATTTTGACTTTCCCTATACGACTGAATCCAATTATGATTATACTTTTGATCTTTCTGCTAACTTTATCATGCAGTCAATCAAATATACGAATAGACTTAAAATTAAAAAAAAAAAAAAAAACTGAATCTGTAACAATTGAATTAATATTTTGTTCTATTAAACACACTCTGTTAAATTGTAATTTTTTATATGAAAAAACGAAAAAAAAAAAATTTGAAAACAGAACAATAAACGTTACAGTAATTTTAAATTGTAACGTTTCTATAAGGGATAAACCATTGGATAAGTATAAAAAAAATCTTCATGTTCTAATTTTGATACGCATCTCCTGTATGATATCACATATAAAACTATTGAATTAACACCCCTTTCGATTAAACCCGAAACAGAGAAAAAAAAATTTCTAACAAAAACATTTGAAAAGAAATTTTTTTCTAATAGACCCAAGATTGAGATGGTTTTTTCATTATAAACTTTATAATTTGTTCATTTAAATGAGAACATAACCGGCATGCCTGTTTGATGGCAATTGTGCATAAAGTTTCACTATTCAGTTCGTACTGAGAATAACTGCTTACACAAGGGGGTCATTTGTACCGTTTTATGAATTGTATTTGATGTACCCCAGAAGATTCTCAGGTCCAATGAGGCCCCGGTTACAGGGTTGTTGATAACAAACAGCAACAAAAAAAAAACAAAAATATTCTCTGCATAAAAACAGCGCCCCATTATAATCATTGCGTTTCAATCTATTCATTTTCTCAGCCACTTTTTTGTTGTTTTTTGTTGTTGTTTCATATAAAAGCCAACGATGGTGAAGATGGTAAAGTCAATGAAATAAAAATATTTTTTAATGGATCTTGAAGAAAAAAATCTGAAAATGATTTGGTACCATTTTCCATTTTTCCTCTCTCTTTTTCATTTCAATATTTTTTTTTCTTCCATTTGCCATTAACTGATATTCCAATTTACGTCATTAAAATAAGGAGCAACAGAGACAAAAAAAAAACAAAATAACCACCAGGCACTCTCCTATAACGAGATGAAAATTTATTGTGTTATGTTTCACTGGAACGCATTGCATAATTTATGGTTTTATGTATGTTTCAAAATAACCATTGCATTAATTTATTGAATGCAAAAAAAAAAAAATGAAATACAACGTTATTCACAATTATGTTGTGTGTTTTTTTTTTGAACAATTTAATGTTTCAAACATAAATCGGCATCGTAGTTGAGGAAAAAAAAAGTGGAATGTTAAAAGTTTGAAATATGTTCATTGCAATATTATGTTTAATATTTATTTCGACATATTTCACGGTACATTTCAATTAACTTTTTATATTATGAATTCCAATTGGAAACCCAAAAAAAAAAAATATGAATTGAAATAAAATCATTGAAAAATCCTTAAAACTGAAAATTTGAAATCATTTTGTCTGAATGAATTGAATGTTTTATTTGAAATTCAATCATTCATGATTGATGGTTTAGGAATAGATTATTAAATTGATTGAAATTTTACCGGCGACCGGTAATAAATTGTGAAAGGAAACAATCCATAATTAATATTAAATGGCCGATAATTTGATATGAAACTTAATTGAAGTGTATTTTGGCATCAGAGGAAAAGTTTTCTATATGAAAACATTTGAAATGGTTTAAGGAATTTCATTATACGCCTCCCTATTTTACGATGATAGAAGGCATTTACATTTTCAACATCCGTTCAATATGGAAATTATTCTTTAATTATTAAAACGTTTTTGGTGTACATCACGGAATACTTGTGGTTGACATTCAATAAAGTTTTGATTCTCTATTGGATTTCCTTAAGAAATCAATTGTGCCACCGTTGGTCGGAAGAATTTATAAAATATTGACAGCCACAATGTGGCATAACACTGTGATTCGCTTTTAATTTGGAAATTAATTTATTTAGAAAAGAACTTTTAGATAATTGATGTTGAATAATTCACATCATGATTATCAGTTAAATAGTGACTCAATTTACTTGTGACTAGACTATGACATACAAAGTAACAGAATGTTGAATGATTTTCTCTTTATCGGTTAAATAACATTTTTATTCTTAATTGAATTCATCTTTATCATTCACCGGATGTGCGCGTCACAACCAGTCCATTTCTCTTCCGTTTAAAAGCTCGTTTCATTAAAATCATTGGTATTCAATGATGCCTGTGGTATTCAATAATTTTCAATTTACCAAGTTACAATTCATAAAATGAGAATTCATTTTTAAGGATTTATTCAATATTTACATTGAGTGAATTGCTGCGAATCAATTTACATTATAATTTCAAATTTTCTTTGATTATTATCATAAGTTCCTAAGGAAAAAGCCATTTTAATTAACATGAAATTCAATCGGACCATGATGTCTTATTGCTTCTTCAAAATTAAATCATCACAGAAATGATAATGATGCATAACGTAGTTAAATAAGGAAAACAAATTCGTTGATAAGAAAGAAAATGAGAAGCGAAGCCATTTAAAAATGAAATTGCGTGAGGTTTCCTTAGGCCAGTTTTTCATGCAATCATCATTCTTACCATTCGTTTGTATTTTATTTTTTTTTTCTCGTTTCACTTCTCTTTCACTCTTATGTCTGGTTTTTTATTCTACGCCATTTTTTATTTTTCAATTTCGTTAAAACCACCCCAATTCATGTTATAAAAAAAAAAAACGCGAATTATTTGTACAAAGCGACGTGCGCTAATAACAGAGTCAAGGGTGTGGGTAACAGTTCTGACCCCTCGCCATAAAAAAAAAATTTACCATCAAGTGGCAAGAGCCATCTTGAATAATATAAGCAATGCTATCAAAGTAGGACTGACTAACAAAATCTGCGCATTCGTTAACAATTTATTAATTAAATTTTTTTTTTCCTCTTAGTTTGCCATCATGATTAAAAAGTTTTACTTCTTGTTTTTTTTTTTAATGCATTGAAGGATTTATACTAATTATATGCATATTATTAAATCATAGAGAGCATACTAACATTACTAACAGGCATCATATTAAAACCCGGTAAATTGAAAAGGAAGTAGAACCGTCCAACATAATGTTATGGTGGCTTTGGTTACCAATTTATTTCCATCGAATGCATTGTACCTTTTTTTCAATTTTCATACATTCGAATTAACTATAAAAATCATTCAACGTTTTTGAGGTTTTCTATAAAATATTAATTACGAAATGAGCACACATTAGATGAACATGTAATTATGTAGGTGTGATGTATAACTCACCATTGTTGGAATTCAATTAAAGTGGAAGCACTTAAAGTTACCACCAATGCAATTCATTTTTATTACGTTGGGTGAATGAATTTTATGATGTTTTATTATCTCTTATGACGAATGGACTTTTAACTGCATAAGTCTTGTCAATGGGTTTCATAACATCATCTCTTACACAGAGAGAGAGAGAGATATTTTAAAATCCTTAAAACGGTACAAACTGTGATTTGCATATGAATAGAGATCGTAAAAAAGACATTCCTTGGGACAAAAGAAATTCTCACGATGAGAACAACCATTAAATGACATTTATAACCAGGTATCATCCGTATAGTATCACCACTGGCATTTACAATCACAACAATTTGGTTAGTATTAACATCATCTGGTTAACATTGATAACTTTTGATTTTGAATGAAAAACATCAAAATAACTGTGAAGAAAAAGTCAATTTTTACCTCAACTAGCCACAACTGATCCAATGGAAAATATTTCAAATGACCAATTAAAGGGTATGAATAAAGTTTAAAATTTGCGGTTTCCTCATACAATTTAATCATAAAAGTTAATTTAAAATTTATGCAAACGGACAATCCGTGGCTACACCATAATGGCTACCCATTTACAGAACGGATAAAACTAATTTTCATTTTTCGCAATTAAATGCAATATTAGAAATGAAGTAGTTAAGTGATCGTTTAAAGTATAACGTCTTAGTAATTTCAACAAATAAATGGTACAATTCATTTAATTTTTGATTATAGACAACTGCCAATTTAACTTTGTTTCGATTTTAAATTATGAATGAGACAATAACCGTAAGAAAGAAGAATACACTTAATTGGATATGAAATGAAAACATGAAGATATTAAACGAAAGAAATGTTATAAGAAGCATTCGAAAAGGTCTTAAATGAATGAGAGAATTTTAAAATTTATTATTCATATAAAATTAACAAGATTATTATGTTATTGCAGTATTCTATGGGGGTCATTGGATAGGGATGAATGCCAAGAAATAGATTCATACTTACATAAACATTACGATGTAAATTCATAAAATAATTCTGTATCAATTTAGTCTTGCGTAGAGAATCACTAATAGCTATTTAAATAAGATTTGATGGTAACATTGGAGCAGCTCGGTGTTGTATTCTCATCTCCGGAATCGTTTTGGGAATTTTGTGGAAACTCATTTAGCAGTGGTTTTGTTACTAGTCTCGACTGGGGTTGATGGTTTGCTCCAATTAAATTTGCAATTAAAGTAATTACCGGAAAGGAATTGGCAACACAACTAAACACTTCGTTTTGAAAATTTCATTGAATGTTGTTATGGTGTCGTTTTTGACATTTTGTTGTTGTACGATTTTACTCACATTTAAAATTAAATTGGAACCGGAGGGTTAAAAGAATTGATCTTATTGCGGAGATTACTCATAAAAAGGAAAACGGAGAAAATATTATGGTTGTTGTCATCACTATGACTGGAATGGTATGATTTCTCCCCTTTCGAAATTTAAACGAAGGAGAAACAAATTGTAGATTGAACGATCGACATGAGATGTCGCTGGTAACCTCATTTTGAATTAACTTTTCTTAAATCTAAGATTTTCATTCATTCTTCCATTCTTTGACTTGAAATTTACTAGAATTGTAATCATATAGCAATTAAAGACTGAAACTATTTAATATTTGATCAACTTATATTCCCATTTACTTCCAGAAATACAACATGAATGATATTACATTGTAATTGACTCACAGTTGATCGGAGAAATGAGAGTAAATTCCAGATGAAATAAAGGGAAAACATTCACTAATTTTGAGTAAATCAATGGGTGGTTCTTCAACCCTTAGCTGGCAATATGCAAGAGAGAGATGAACTGAATGTTACGTAGAGACGCAGAATAATTTTCCAGCTTTCATTTTATGAATGTAAAACTTTTACAGCTAACAGAGTTGCGTGTTCACTTTCAAAACGCTCTAGAGTAGAACACCAATATTTTAATCATTTTAATGATTTTCACCACAGATTTAAAACATTATAACATAAGTGCTTTAACATAATCGTTCTATGTAGCTTATTATAAAAATGTTACCATCCGTGTATTTTGCCTGACTGTCGATGAACCTGTTTAAAAGAAAAAGAATTTTATTATTATTTCTCCACTGTATTTTACGTTTGTTATAACGATGAAAACAGGATTCTATTAATCCTTTACAGACCGTATAAAAAAAACAACGAGATCTTTGGTAAAACTGCATTACGAAACCAGATGATAATTGTGGACAATTTAATTTTTAATCAACCGCGATGTTATACAGGGTATAATTATCGTTTTAAAAAAAGAAGTAAAACGGAAGCACTGATACCGGCTATGTGGTTCCATAAAACACATGATGAATAACTTAAATGTGAATAAAACTGGATGCTTTGGTATTCAATTCAATGTTTTAATGCAAATTAAAATGTGATTCAAATGACTGCAAACAACTTGGGGTTTTATTTTTGTTGTTTTCATGCATTTCGATGGTATGGATTCTGTGATGTAAATGGGAATTCATCAAACACAGGTAGTGAATCCAATGATATTAAGGGTTATGCGCCACCACCAAAATTACAAATCCGTTGCATTCTGAATAATTAAACCATTTACAACCACATTAAGCGAACAATATACTAGAATTCTATGGATTTTTGAATTTTTCATAATACAACTTGTGGGACTTTGGAAAATTTTGTTACAAAACTCACGAATCAGTTTCAATGTAAATTAGATAAATTAATTTCATTTAAATGGAACAGATCATTTTACTGAGACGATGTAATTAACAATAATCGTATGCATTTATGAATTATTTGGCCATTTTGACATACCATCACGTTTCATTCTGTTTACTTGGAATGTTTAAATGATTAAATCATAATTTCTTATTTAAATATCTTGTGAGAATCACTTGATGGTAGACAAACGTAGTTTATTATGCTTTTGCATTCGTAAATATAACAACAAACTTGCTTGAATTGAACATTAAACTATCTCAATCTCTCTTTGTTATTCATTTGTGTCCATTGGATTGTACCAATTGATGGATTTCTTAATCTCTTTTCAGGCACCATCAGATACGACTTATTACAGATCTTTTATGTACCATAAACGCCATAATACAGAGAATATATACAATGGTAATATACAGTAAGAATGGTATAATCTGTCAACAGAAGTGTTTTATAAGAATCTTTTAACAATTACTTTATAAGCAGAAACGATAGAAAATGATGAATAAAATTACAAAAAGAAAAAAATCGAGTCTACGATGCTATTGATGCGGAAGCCAAAGTTTGTATGGTTTAACTATATTCTGAATGGTTTTCAACATTTTGCGGTTTTAACTGAAAATATTGGAGTGTAATAGAAAACTATAAAACACTTTGTGGTCCATGATGTTGATGCTGTTTGAAAATTATGTACAATTCACATACACTTATGTGTGTGTAGCAGTTTAGAATATTCTATGGTCTCAATTCAGCTATAAAGTCTATACGTTTTATTTTGTTAAAAAACTACTTGGTAGAGGATCCAATTAATTGCATCGTAGAAATATTCAATGAGGTCTATTGAAAGTGAAATGTACCATACAAACAACATATTTTATGGTTTATAGATAAACTATGTTGAAAGTAAACCATCGTCACCGTATAATATTTAATACCATATGCATCCACCTAGTGTCTCTATATGAGAAAATAAAGAGAATTGAAAGAAAAAAAATATTGAAACGACTCTATGAGATAGTATTGAATTAAAAAGAAATAGAAATACTTAAGAATACGATCAAATGTGTCTTATGAATTCACAATTTCATATAATTTTTCTAACACTTGACAAGTGTTCATCGTACGTCTTTACTATCTGTTAATGGCATAGAATGGATGAATGGAATTGAACTTCAATCAACGATTGATACCGAACGGTTAACCTTTAATTAAGGTGCACCAAGTAATAGACGTACAATAATTTTAAATGCCGTGAATCAAGGCAATATGGCATTAGTGTTATACATACTATTATGTAGTTCACATTGGAATACCTGTAAGATGGGATTTATTTACTAATAAATGATATTGAATTGACCAGTTTCTCTATAAATTCTCGTATTATTCTAATCTGTTCACCATGTTACACTGGTAATACATTCAACTGAGATCTGTCAGGAATTACATTGAATAATGTACTTATACACATGCAACTTTGAGCCTTTCAGCCGAATGATAGAACTCATTGAAGATGCATTGCAAATAGTTTGGATCCATTAACTGTATGGCTGATTGGTACAGTCATGGATACATGCCCAACATAATAAATATGAATTATAATATAAATTTCGATGCCATTATAAATGCCATCATATTACCTTTAAAATTTTATAATAATTCTATGGAGCCACAGAATGCAATTTCATGCAACAGCAACGATTGACGATTACTAGTCAACTCTAATATTAAAGGTGTCTGTGCTTTGAATGAAGGGAGTGTTACATGGCAGAAAAATTTTTATGAAATGAAAACAAGAAACACTACGATGCAGATTGCATCAGAAAATATCGAGAAATATTAAATTTATAATATTAATAGTAAGTGAAGTCATGTTAAGGAACATTTACGCCCATACACATGGATGAGATATCAGTGAACCCAAAAATGTATAATCTAATCGACAGAATCTACTAAACTTTTATAGATCCAACAATATTCAGTATTTAATGTAAATGTAAAACTAATATTCATATCATAATGTTACATACCTGTAAAATACCATTACATATGAGATGCAGTCACTCATATGATGGATCCAGAGTAATGATAAAAACCACCAGATCACAAAAAAAAACACAAAAACAGAATGAAATAAGACAAGTGTTGGTTCAAGAAATGCTGAAACCCCCATAAAATAATTTAATAAAATTCCATAAGATTTGAAATGATGATGATAGTGGATGATACTAAAACTGTGGCACAGTGAAGAGGTCTTAAAAACCATCTCTGTACGGTTTTGGATATTTGATTACAGTTTTTTTTCACACTACATTATAACCCATCATACTGGTACATCATAAAACTGGTAGAAGATAAAGTGCCTTGGCGACTGATATGCCATTGGATGGCATTAATATATCAACGATAGATTGAATTTTTTTTTCTTTCTTTCATTTAAAATCCAGATAGTAAAAACTCATGAAAATGGTGACTGCAGTATTCATTCTGTGGTTATATATTTTATGTTGCACTCTACTGTACCAGTTATACTAAATGGTGGTGCGAATCAACGAAGCAAATAAATTTGCATACGAAATTTAATATTTAATTTAGTTATGTTACTATTCCATCATAAGAGTGGTTAAACAGTAACATGAAGTTTAATAATAACCAGCCACTGGAATTCTGTGAGTGTATTTTGTTTTGTTTTTCTTGTGTTTCATGTTCTTTTTAAAAGAAAAAAAAATTTTTAGTGCATAAAGTGGGCTGGATGACCATTCAAAACATTTTAAAGGAAGGCTGGATATAATCATATTGTGTGGTCAACAGTTTGATATGCGAATTTAATGTCATGGCAGAGTGAACGAGTGTGTAATTAGAGTAGGGAATTTTAAGTAAAATTGAATATTATTGGGGGAACACCTACATACAATGTAGCTAACAAATGCAATAGTGAATCTTTCGATTGTTGGTTTGCAATGAGTTATTGTTCAGGGCTAAACCGTTTCGTACTTAAATGGTGGACGTAATTGACGGTTGATGTACTGAAACATTTGGAATTTAAAAGAAAAACATACTCGACTGTAGATGTGTCTTCTTCATCTAATTTATCTTGGACACATGGCTTAACTAACTAGAAACATACAGAAGATTCATTATTTGACAAATGAGACGAAAGAAAATATTCAGCAAAATTTAAAATAAAACGAAGAATAATGAACATACTTAATATTGAATAATTGATTCTAAGCAAAGAAAAAAACTGCAATTTTTTTCCTTAAATTTGTATGAACTATCACTCACCATCAGTTCCAGTCATTTCATTTGAATGGAGTGTGAAGACAATTTCAAGTTTTAACTGTACCAACACTCTGCGTCCAAAGAAACAAATTAATTATACAAATTTTTTCTTTATATTTCACTAAACGGGGATTAAGAGGACTAAGAGTGTTTACGACAAGATACTTATAATGGACCAAAGATGTTGGTCTTAACAGAACATGATAAAACAAAAGTACACACTCAGAAGATACACCGAATTACTCATAATGAAAAAAAAACGACCAAACGATATTATTGAAGAAAATAAATGATTATTTTAATCCAGAGTAACGGATGATGTGTCATACGCAGTTAAAAAACTTTTAGCAAACGAACGAAAAAAAAAACGAATGAAGATAATTCATTAAGGCTTTAAAATTAAGTGACAATCGCAAGTTGAAAGAATTATCTGAGGCGGTTTTAAATTCAATGGTACTGTGACTACATAATCATAAGAAAACGAAACAAAACGTAGTAATAAATGAGTCGAGTTTTAGTTAATGGAATTAAGGAAAACGTATATGGTAAAAAGATCTAAAGAGAGATGCATAAACAGCATCGATGAAATCTCGTATGTTTAACATCAAAATAACCAGTGTTTAAGTTCACTAAGCCTATAATTATGTCTGTTATCGGTCTTATGGGATAATCTTTGTGGTTTACTACGGTCACCGCTAACAGGCGTTTATTATTCTTAATTTTAGTCATTAATATCATCATGTATATTCTTAAAATATTCTACTCTTTCATTATGTTTTACCAATAAATTAACAACATGATAAAATTAAAAAAAAAATAATAATAAGCAAACAACATACCGTATGATTTCCAATTTACTAAACTGATTAAATAAACAGAAGAGAATAAAATTAAAATGCATATTGATTTTGATATTAAATATTCTACTTTATTGTTACATTAAAATCGATTTCTTACATTATAAGAATAAGAGAAAAGGCAGTTGCTCTCAATTTGAATATGATCAGAATGGAGATACTTGAACACTTTGGAAGAAAACAACATCGTATATCATTAAAATTTATAATTATGCATGTTATATCACAGAAA
Organism: Coboldia fuscipes; assembly: GCA_001014335.1. Classification (NCBI taxonomy): domain Eukaryota; kingdom Metazoa; phylum Arthropoda; class Insecta; order Diptera; family Scatopsidae; genus Coboldia; species Coboldia fuscipes. The sequence continues at coordinate 243,560 of JXOR01000146.1, read as the reverse complement.
CTGAATTAATAAAGGTGTTTTGTATATCATTCATTTCCCAAACATTCATTGGATTAACAACTGATTATGGAAATTTTTTTATTTTTCTTTTTGTTATTAACGTGAGAAAATTTATTCAAATGATAACAATAAATAGACACCTTTTTTGTATGTATGGAAATTGTTTCATTCCCTATTTATTCTGGTACACTAAAGTTAAGACTCATCGGAATTTTACTCAGATAAAATAGAATGAATGCCCAGGTAACATTACGTCTTAGAATTGAAAGCAAGGAAGTTAGAAAAAAAACAATTTTCGTATGCAAATTTTATATTCGATTTATACGTCCATACGCATTTTAAGCCTATTGATAACCATTCTTGATATAATACAATTCTCTAGTAATATTACTAGCTCAAATACAGAGATATGAAGAAAGTAACAATCGACCAAGAGACCGTGAAACATCTCCGGGTTTATTTGAATTCATCCCAAGAGGGTTCATTTTTCATTATCATATATCGTTTTGATGTGAAAATACCTGCATAATTTTAATTTGTTTCACCATATAAATATTCCAGGTTCTGTGCTAAACTCTTAAAGTAAAAATATTGTTGTGGAACATCTAATCTGATGGTAGTCGCGATCTCAGTTCATGATGACAATGACATTTTCCTTATTCATCATTTGTATTCTTTAGCGTTCATATTATTTTTTTTCTCTCTGTTTCAGTTTTATGGATCATAATTGTATTATCTGGTTATCTGTTTAATATCAACGGAAAAGGATACGGAACAATGAGGCAGCAGAATGGCATCCATATGAATTATTCTAGATGACATTGCATGATCTGGTATTTTAAATAAAATGGAAGACATTGTAAAAATATAATTTGTTATGCTTCCAAGGAAATTGTCAAAAAACAAACATTCATTGTCAATTTTCTTTTGGATTTTGTTCAAAAGTGTTTCAGAAGAAAATTTCAATTCTTTTAGTTTATTCGTTTTAGCAGAGTAATTACATGAATTAATCAGAACTATTGATTATAAAATTTGACATTCAAATAATTTGAGTACTTCCGGATACAATTTTTATATTTTAGATTCGAGTCATTTAATACGGAATCACAACGTTCATTTAACCGGATTGTCACAGTTAAGCAGAATAGTTCTCAATCCCTTCCTTCATTTGGTTAGTTCAATAAGGGTTGTTGCAGGTGAACGGCAAATAAATCTAATAAAAAACTGTATAAATTATTACCATCAGGAAGTAAAGGGTTCGACAACACGGTAAATATTCTTTTACCTCTTCAGATAACAACGTAACACTGCAATCTCGGGATCGATCGTCACAGAGACATAATATTTTGCATAATTATGAATTGATTTTTATATAAAAACCAATAAAGCAATTCTCTACGCCTCGACAATTTAGGTGTCTTATCCAATCGTGATACCATAAAAGCCAATACATTTTTGTTATCGAAATTCGTAATGCCTATCGATTAACCGAATGATATATTGCCAATAATCAATTAAATTTCTCACCAAATTTTACATATGAATGGAAATGTTATTGAATCCTTTCGTTTTTGTATTGCAAATGTTTGTTTTTATGAAATTTGCATAAATAATATTTGGGTTGTTGATTCTCACGCAAACCCTTTCATATCATGTTTATAGCACACTATTAACATCCCATCTATCATGAATGAGAATGAAAGTAAATAATCGTTTATTCAATCATTGTAATATTCACGTAATAAAACAATTAAATTTATTGTCTATGGGCATCAATTAAAACTGACTCTATGGGGAATCAACTGAACAGTGTCCTTGAACTTCATCTTCTGGTTTACTTAAAATCATGAATGTTACTCAATAAATGATTCGATGCAATTAACTGCACTGAATACTAAATTAGTTTATCCCTAGTCTGTCTCTAACGTTTCCATAGTCAAATATATAATTTGTATTCTAAATGTGCAAACGAATTCAAAAGTATTTTCATCTCAACGCTCTCGGTCATTAATTCATTCCTTCATTGTTACGATGAACTGAACATTGGTTTGCTTTATTAACATTACAAACGACGACCTTTATCAACTGTACTACATAAATATTATTCTTATTTACAACTTGGCCTGATGGTAATTCATTCTTTCATCCAACATCAGCCATACTCTCTCTTTCTATTCAATTTCATCTGGATGTTTGAATTGACTTTCTGTTTTTCTAATTTTCATTTACTCGGGCATTATGATGAAAAGTTTTATTTTTTTAATGACACCTAACAATGAATGGATACCATTCACCAGTAAGGTTACAATGAACTTGAATCAACCGTATCTAAAACTGGTACCAATTTATACATTGTCCTTGATACTACTGCATAAGTATTTTAAATGAGAATGGATAAAAATAATAAAAATGGGAAGTTTAACACTGTACTCATTACCCAGATATTAACAAACAATGAATTGGTCGCTCCTTTTTTTTGTTGCATTGAAGTATATAAAGGAATTATTTAATAGGAAATCAGCTGGTTTTACTCATTTACATAAATTTTCATCCCCATTAATATTCACTGGTATTTGTTGTTTTTTACTTTTCTTTTTTCTCTTAAAATTTTCATTTGTCTCTCCCACTTCTGTGCCAGCATAATGAATCGAAGTGTACGATTATTTTAAGGATTACCACAATGAATTACTATACAAATAGACGCGCAGAGATTCCTTCAATGTTTAGTTAAATAGCCGAAACAAATACGCGTTCATCAACTGGAATGAGTACCAACAGAAAATAACGTTTAAATTAAAACAGAACACGCATTTCAGATTCAGTTAAAAAGTACCATTTAATACGTTGCTGTAGGTCCGGGTTCTCATTAATTGTGTTTCCTTGAAAATATTTCACCCTCAATAACGGAAAACACAGATTGTGGAACATTTGAACTGATACATCAATTAAGACGCCAGCCCCTCCGGTGATTCATAAACACCAAACACGTTGATGAATTTAACATGAAGAGTATGAGTGAATGAGATTTGTTTTTAATATCATTTGTTGACTTTACGTGTTACCAGAGTTTAATGATAGAATTTCACTGTCTCATCAAGGTCAAACAAATCCATTGGCTTGTTGCTCATCCAAAATGATAATTCTCAATTTCGTGGAAATCCTGCAAAGAATTTGATGAAGAGAAAATGTTAATTATAATATTCAAACTTTAGACACCATCGTACCGACGAATAAAACGTACACTTACAATACAGAATTCCTAAGTAAATGGACCCAAATTCCATTAAGCACGCCACTTTTATTCATCATGGTACTGCCGGTTACAAACACAAAACAACGACTGTGTTGTTCTCTTTTTGTTGTAATTAACTGTGTGTATTTATAAAATGTGGGTCAATGAGGGTTTTCCTCTAGATAGACAACAACAGCATCACGATTGTTTCGCTATTAGAACGAAATTAAATGATGAAATTCATAATTTCAACATTCTTTTTTCTGTTTTTGTTGTGACGAGCATCAGACCAAAACTGGCCGATGATTTAAAATTGAGTTTTCGCATGAACTTTAAGTACGTTGATCTGAATTTTTTTGTCATTATATTCGTAATTTAATGGCAATGAACTTTCGATTCATTGTCGATGCTTCAATGCTTTGATGATTTTGGTACAATTCAGTGTATATCAAGAGACAATTGACTATTTACAAGGCTATACAGCGCACTACGGCCCAATGAAGTGTACTCAACTACAAAATTTTGATCATCCATAATGATGTTATCGATTAGCTTCACTATATGAATTTTGAGTAAACGGTGTCTATCTCACCTCTCTGCATCGGACAGTTTCAATGAACCAGAATATGACTATGTTGTATTTATTTGTCCATAAGAATGACAAGAAACTCATAACAAAGTGTTCAGTTGGCGTCAAATATTGGCGTCATTTTCTTTTAGTTATGTTTTCTTGAACGGTTACCATATACAATGTGAATACAAATATGCAAATTATAAAACTGTGAATAATGTTGATGGTGGCGTCAGTGATCTTGTAAAACCCTTTCTTATATATTTCTGTGTTTAGTCCAAAGAAAACACAATTGTATGTACTGGGTATGGCAAAAAAAACCATAACGATTCACCCAAAAGGATGAGTTGGGGTGATACAAGGCATCTCTCGTCTTAGAAACTGCAAAGAAGGGATGAAAATAAATTCCAATATTCATTTTTCATGGTAAATAGCGTAAAGACGTTTTCTTATGTTTTTATCGTTTTTCTAGCAATTTTAAAACACATGAATTACAGCATCGTATTACATTTAGTTTTATGATTTCCCATTTTACTATTATGATTTTCCATTTCTATATAGTACCGTTTTATAATGCACCAATATTACACCGTAATGTTCTATAACAGAGAAAATTCTTGATTTTTTTGCTTAACTTTTCATATAACTGAACCTCATAAGAAATAATAATTCTTTTAGCATCGAACAGCAAATTCATAAAACTGAAATACAATGGTGTAAAGGAAAAGGTTTAGAATTTGTTACCAATATAAGAATTCATCGTCCATCTTATTCTGTGGTTCGTGAGTTTGCATTCTAATGCGATGAGGTTTATTTTTTCCAATTTTCAACTAACGAAAAGAAAATTTATCTAAAATGCATATAATATGATTACTCAGCATCACGAAGACTTTAGTTTGGTAAATTTTTTTATGTTTGAAATTGAAATCGAAACCATTAAGAATTTGGTTGAGGACACACTGAAGAATAAATTGTATTGGATTCTAAAAATGTTGTTGTTGTTGAACATAAAATGATTTCGTACAAATATTAACCATTTACTCTAATAAGGACACGTACAATTTAAGTAGAATTTACGCCATCTTTCACCTAACATCCCAATTCGTTGGATGAATATAATCATAAATATGAGAGTAACTTGAAATAAAATTGAACTTTTTTCCCTTCATATTTTGGTACCCAGAGATTCCATTTATTGTGTGTGAAAGAGATTCAAATTGATGTAGTGAAACGAAGTCACATAAAAAATGAAAAGAAAAACGAAAATACTTTCATATTATCCATGTATTCCATGGAATCCATAATACCATAGACGGGGATGAATTCTAAAGATTTTCTCATCTCATTCGTTCATATTCCTATTTATTTCTTTTCCTTCTTAGAAGCACAAAGAACCAGAAAAAAATAAACGATTTTTTTTTTTTTTTGTGTAACAGAAAGTAGAAAAGGGATTTGAAATAGAATACAATTTACTTAACATATCCAAACGATGAGTACCCACAAAAATTTTAAACGAAGGAAAAAAGAGAAATCTATTTTGCACCTCCTAGTGAAAATTGAATGTATTGTAGAGTGCCCCATATCTTGAATCAAGACAACGTACGATGCTTTTAAAACATCATAGATAGAAAGGGAACCAAAAAAAAAAAAGAAATCATCTCTGTTACTAACGGAACATTGAATTTGAGTTTATGAAAACTTCAACTCTGGTTAAGTGATGCGGCAGCATAATCACCCACCCAGAATGATAATTGTATTCACATAGACCTATTTCCATGTGCAAAAATCTTAACTGTCTACAAATCTTAACCAACTGTATGGTGCGTAATGTCTGCAATCATGATTGGAATGAATACCAAACAACACACACACAACGCATATGAAACAACCTTCTAATGGTTTTCAACGAAATTACTTCCCTATGTGCGCGCAAAAACTCTTAGGAAAATTACCAAAAGAGGAAAAACAAACTTTCTTTGTTGTAATCTCAAATGGAAAACATAAAGGCATTCCACATAAAGATTCGCACTGTTATAGGTAAAAAAGAAAAAAAGAAAACCAAAGGCAGCCAGAAAACCAGAAATTGCATGAGTAAAACCGTTTAATAAATCGATTTAACATTAGATGAAATGTGTTTCCTTGACAGAATGCGCAGTATATATCGCGCATATGAACCATTATGGTTGTTTCCATCTAATGTAGTGAATAATAATAAAAAAAAAAAAACAGAAAAGCACACACACAAGAAAAACGAAAATTTACGGTTTTCCTTTCTGTTGTAATGGAAATGGTGGTAGATGATAAAACCAGAGAAATACCCTACCAATTTTATTGTATAAAAGAAATGGTATAGAAAATGTGAATTTAATAAGTACATTCAACGTCTTCTTGGGGTATTTGAAATCAACCAAATATCCGTATACTGGATGATGTGAATAACAAAACAGCATTGGATTGTGATATAACATTTAACTGAAACATCTAAATATTATTGTCATCGATCTACAAGAATATTGAAACTTTTGGTCCACAAATTGGTTTTGTGTTTCCTGTTATTGGTTATGGTCAATACGTTATACCGAAGTTAACAATCTGCAATTACATCAGACAATTTTCTCAAGAAAAAGTTCTAACAAAAATTCCATTCCGATGAAACTCTAATTATGCATATAAACTTGCAACATAATTATTCTCGTTTTATTATTCTACCATTAAGCTACTCATTGATTATGATAATTGTCTTTAATAAAACAGATATCAACTTGCTATGTATAACTTCAATGATCATGAAATTACTGATAATAAAACGATTCATGGTTACATACCACCAACTATTTGTTTAACAATTTTTAATTAACAATCATTAGTTTTTATTTTCATATTTCCAGAATTGTTTAATAGACCATGTAATCTACTTAACCTAAATAAGATAATTGCAAATTTTACCTCCACCTGCATTTATATTTCTAGCCAATGTCCAGATTCTTTGTCACCAAACAAACAATTTTTATTCCACGGAAATGAAAGAAACACCTGATTTTTAACGCATTGCACTTATATTATTGGTTCTTTGGCATTCATTTCATTCATACGGAAACCGGATAAGAGTCCACATAATTTATCATTATTATTCTCTCATTGTCCACGCATTCAAATAAGAAATATAATGTAGAGCAATATGTTTCATATTATAATTGCATATACACGATGATCATAAATTGAAATTTAGAATTGTAATTCCAATGAGAAATGGTTAACGATTGGTGGTAAAAGATTATAATTCTGTATGAATAATGTCATAGGCCATAAATGAATTGAAATAATTGCAGAGTACAATTTTTAAGTGGCACATAACATGAAATCATTAAAACGAAAATACCGACATCTAAAGAAAGTTGAACACCCAATTCCATTAAGTGAAAAACCAATCAAGAATTAAAAACCGATAACGATAAATTAAATTCTATCAGAAGATTACCATTTAGATTATTATCAATGTCCTATGGCTGGTATGAATGAAAGATCTTACCATCCTCAAGTATTATCTACCTACATGATTGCAATACATTTTATCAAGATATACCCAGGAACCAATTTATGTGTACCGATTATTATAGATCAGTAATAATAATTCATAACTGACGATAAAAAAAAAAAATATAATGGATAAAGAGTGTCATAAACACCTGCCAATTGCATGAATTACGTTGTTCCACAAAACCCAAAGAGACTGTGCCAATGAGTAACAGAGACCATCACATGAAATTAATGTTTTTATCCCCAAAAGCACCGGCTAATCATATTATACGGAATTTTGTCGTTGAAAGCTGATACAGAAAATAAATTATCGGTTGTAAATTGCAATTGACAAAATTGTATTTACCTCAAGCTGGTTTTACTTTATTCTTTCAATACTTGAGCCATTGGAATAATATGAATTCGATTTTAAAGGAATTCTCATTTAATTTAGTTAATGGTTAAAGTAACTGCATTAGAATGTCTTTAAATATTCACTCACTGATACACTACGATATCAGCATAATCATTTTATCAACAGAAATTAATTCAAGTTGAATGATCGGTTAATTGTCACTAGGCGACTAACGTCATTGAATCGAAAATTGTTTATTATTTGTATCAAAATCCACGTGATGTAATAAGTGCATACTAAATTCACTTCTCATTAAATTGTCTTGTCTCAAGTAATTTGTACTTATCGTAAGTCCAAAGAATGTTGTATCCAAACATAAGAAAAATAAATTTGTTCATCTGCTGATAATCCATCGTAAATGTGTAAATGATATTCGAAGTAAACAACAAATTTACAGGTGGTTGATTCATCTATTCCACCTCACTTGGCAATTTATCCATACCGTTGTGTTTCAATTTTATTTCCATCCATTCACTTTACTTAATTTACTATTGATTTATTCCAGAATACCAGAATCTTGTGGCAGAATAAATTCGATTAAATGTGGACGCCTTTAAATTACTGTACAATGTTTCAAGTTTCACGATAATTCTAAGGCGGACACATAATTTTATCATAATCGTCTTATAGATGACTTCCGTTCTTTAATAATTCTTTGAACTTTCCATTGGTAACGAAAACATTTTAATGATTCCGATGATTGGCAAAACATTCAGATAATCTGAAATTTATTACTACAAGATAATCAAAAGAAATTAAACATAATCATTTGGATTGGTTATTGATATGGTTTTTATTTCAACAATTCTGGTAATACAATACAGTTAAACATAATTAGTTATGATCTAATGGTTAACGGCTATTATCATTTCATAAATAAAAAAACAGAGAATGTAATCTATTAGGAGTTCTAATTTCCATTACCATTTACTTGGTAATCGTCAAAACCAGATGATGTTCAAGTTCATAAACCAAACAGTTATTTGACACCATGTAATTGTTTAAAAGCTGCTAATAAGTATTCGGTGGATTGTACGAAAAAAGAGAAGAATAAAACGGATATTTGAGATTATTACAAATTAAACAGTGTCTCGTTCACTAGTAAGAAGCAAAGGAATAAAAAACCATAACACAGTGAATGCTTATAATCAAATTAGTAAGAAGGATGAGGAAAATTTACCAACGAATGAAAATCGTCATGTTTATTTAACACTGTTGTATAGTCAAATGTCTCAGATTTCCACTGGCTGGTTGTTTAAAAGAAACAAAAAATTAAATAAAAAACATCGATGAATACACGACTTTTGTGTGGCATCATGAAGTAAAACAGACCAAATGAAAATGGTTTTGGTATTGTGGGGTACCCAAGCCAAACAGAATGAATAATAAGAGGGTGAAAATTGGTCAATTAAGAAAATTTTTCCCCATAGCATAAAAGAAAAACAAATTATTCAATGCGCAATGAAAAACAACGAATATTATGGATACCATAAAAGACTCATTGTAATAAAGAATAGAATATTCTCTGGATGAAACCAAAGACGTTTTTGGCTGCTCTGCCACCAAATAAATAAAGAAAACGGAAACAAAACGAATTATGAATGAAATGAGTCTTTAACTGTTGTTAAATTGGTGGTCTGGTTTCTTTACTATAAATTCCTCAGCATACCAATTTGTTAATTGAATAATTTTATTTATTTCGGGCCTGTTGATTCAACATTTCATTTTGCTTTCAACGTTATTCGCGTATCATCTAATTGTGAATCAATCTGAGAAGAGGAATGGTCATGGTTGAATTATGTAAAAAACAGAAGTCTAATAGATGCGATTAACTGGTGTCAGACCATTGATTTTTAAGTATTCCTCGAAGCCAAATCAAAGGCAATGGCATTGACCTCTAATAAATTACAGCATGCAGGCGGATCAATTCCTTATCACTTATACTTAAACACATGAAATCAAAATTTGTTGTGTTTCAATTGTTAATAATTATAATGTTATCGCAACCATATGATTAGTTAACAAGTAATTTGATTAGTTGCCAATCGAAACCTATAATTATTTCATTATTCTGAATAACAAGTAAATCATAATGATACAAAAACATGCAAAATAGCATTAATTATATGATACAACATCTTGTTATGGATTAATAAGCAGCACACGAAACCCCAAAAGGAAGTCCCAATAGTATGAACGGTATATTATCGTTGGCAAACGAATATCATACAATTTTATTAAATTCATTTCTTTCTACCGCTCAATAAGTTTGACTTGATGAATGGTTTTTCAGAAAACATTTTTGTGGATTTTACGAATGAAAAAAAACATATAACCGAATTCATAGAATAGAAATCCTTTGTCATTCCCAGTTGAATAATAAGAATGAAAAATTGAAATAAGAAGTTAAAGGAGGAGACTGAAAAATGGAACCAAAAGAAAAAAGTTTTTCTTATGAAATTTACAATAAAACGAAAATCGAAAACATGATTATCCTATTTGAATGCTGTCTCTCCGAACCATACCATTTGAGGTCATTGGAATTACTTGCCATAGTGAAAAAGGTAATTTCAGTTTAATATCACAATTTCTTTGTCATCATTTCTTCATCATTCACACACAAGAAAATTTTCACAGTTCTGTTTCAGAGTTCTATTCAGTTGAGCAGATGACTGGAACAAAATTGGTATCTGAAAGCATCATTTTCAATAGATTTCCTTTTTTTTACTTCTAATTTCTTACAGTCATTCTGGATACCGTGTGTCATACCACAAAGGTGTCAAGACATCGAATGCATGGTTGCTTCAAAAAAAAAAAAAATGAAAAGAAATGACTCAAAATAAGCAATAAAATATTGGGTACAAAATATTAAAAAGATTGAACGAATGGAAAACATAAAAGTGGAATAAAATGGAGCTGTACAGAAGAAAAACGTTGATAGGATTTAAATTCAGTTGGATAATATTTGGTAAATAACAGTACCCAAGCGAAAGGATAAGACAACTCCAATACTTTTTGTATGTGAAATGACCGGCGTTCGATGGTATTAGTTTGCTTGTAATCATCTATTTTCTTGAATTCTCTGTGAATATCAGTTGGCACAAGTTGAACGATTTTAATGGTAAAAAATGGCATTCCCAAAGTATCATCATCATAGAGCAAAAAAGAAAGAATAAAAAAAAGTAAAAGAAAAACACGACCACTGGATCCCATCACCGTTGTATATTTATGGATGGAAAAACATTAAAAGAAAATTGTTTTTCTCACAGTTGGTGCACATAACATACACTCACCATATAACACTCTGGCCATCGTAAGCGAAGACATTATCGGCGCGTCTTATGGTTACACATTACTATAGAACCAGAAGAGCATGTGGCAAAAGGATATTGGCCATGTTCTTGTGTTCTTTATTTTATGTTGTTTTCTTTTACGTTTAGTTATACCATCTTCACCAATTCCAATGTTACTCTAGTTAACGTAGAACATTACATTTCGTTCGTAATTTTTATTTTTATCATTATCATCTTGCTTGCTAGAGCAACGAATAATATCTAAAGTGAAAAATATGCAAATCGTTGAATGGTTTTTCGTTTCATACTTTTATATGATCCAAAACAGTGCACATAAGCGTAAAGAATTTATTGTTTGTAATAAATGGGAATATCCTTTAAATGGACCATTGAACAATTTTTATTCCATATCATTATCAAGCGGTGACTGGCTATCTACATCGTACTTATACCATAGAGTTAAGTTGAAGCAAAGCAAGAAAAAATTGTACTTCGGAAAAAAGACAAGAACTAGAAAAAAAAAATGGTTCCACGAAAATTGTTCAAAGATACTACGCTTATGTTGTCCCATAAATCACTCTATGCTCTAACCATAAGACGCATTTATAAGGCGTTCACGGGAATTGATCAAAACCATAAAAATTGAATAAATTTTCATTCGTTCACAGTTTATGGTTTTGCTGTTGCTGTTATGAAAATTTGATGCAAGTGGAAATTGTTTTGCATTACATAGCATTTGTGAATTATTAAATTCGGCCATCTTATGATTTTCCAGCTGCTGCTGTTTCACATTAAAACTGTATGATACACGAATAAAAGATATGCCTACGCATTTCACTGATAAACCCCCCTCATACTGTAATGCGGCACTGCACATGAGATGCGTACAAATAGTATGATGCATGATGGAAATCAGTCACCCAACCCCTTGGCTAATGGTACGTTTTTCATCTTTATAGAAATTCAAACTACATTAAGATTTCTTCTATTGAAAAAAATAATATTCGTTGAATACAATACATTGGGTGAATGTTCCCTAATGTATTCGCATCATTATCCAAGATAACTGAAAGGAATAAAGGTTTTCCAATTTTCATAGTTAAACAGCAAAACATAATCAAACAGATGAATATCGAATTTATTCTTTAGTAAAGCAACGATACATAAAGTGAAAGAATATCAAATAAAAAAAAGAAGAAAATGAAAATGTTATTTGGATACCATTCTGTATTACAGTGAAAATTGCGTATACGATGAATGGATAAGATGATGCCTAAATAAAAACAGATAGAAAATTCAAAGGAACCAACAAGAAAAAACTGAATAGAAATATAAATTGTTCTTCTATTGAATACATAAAACTCATCTTCTATCATAAGGTAACATAGTGTATTCTCTCAACCGGAACCATCCTAGCAGCATAAGTTGGAAATTCAATACTTTCATTTCTATATTTATGTGCAATTTATATAAATTTTTGTTTTTCTTTGTACGTTTCTTCCTTATTTTACCATCTTTTATTACTTTAGGGAAATAAAATGCTATTACAGCTGAGGAAGAAATAAAAATAGATTGTAATATATTAAAAAGCATAAACGCAACGTACGCGACAGGAAGAATGTAACAGTGATGAGAAAAAGTAATGGAAAACTCATAGTAAATAAAGGAAAAATAGAAAATTCACAACACAAGGAAAAATCAAGTGATGTAACTGAACATATAAAATCATTGTGAATTTATAGGGAGCAGCCATCTCAAAGGACTCGGAGAACCAAAATGAAAAGTTATGTGTAGGCAATAACCGTGAAGAAGTTGTTGAAAACTTGTGTCTTGTGATGTGAATACGATCACAGGAGGCAGTTGAAGATGAGCAAAAATTTTCATTTGATTTGGGATTCATCATCCGCACTCACTCTCCCCCGCATTACAGTTAACATAAAATTGAAAGGTACACACATAAAATACAGCCACAGAACAAAGGATGTAAACGATGTACATCGAATAAACTAATAAAAGAAGCATAAGAATCATTTTCTACCTTTCCATTTTGGTCGACAATTTCAAGTACATTTAGCTGAATTTGCAGTTCGTTTATCAACTGTATGTATATATTTCACAGTTGTGAATCGTAAATGGTAAAATTACATTTTCTTATTATTGAAAATATCATTGAAAAATCATGTTTTCTATTTTAGTGAAAGGAGATAAGAAGAAATTTGAAAGAAAACTCCTAGTTGATTTGGTCGAAATATCAATTTAGATTTGTTCAGAACTAATGAAAATATTCAATTTTCTTCATCACAATATCAAGAATTATTAGATTCATCTATTGATCGATGCAATTACATTAAAGGAATCAATCCTTGTGTGTCTGTAGAAGATACTTAGCAAATATCCTGGTTGCAGATTCAACGCAGTATAAACAGTTCACAACCATAATGATATTCTTGACATTAAGTTTTATGTTCAATAAATGGATACGATGCAAAAGAAGAACTCCACTTTCAATTGTAAATCATAATTTATTATACTGAATGGTGTGTCGCATGTTTTTTTTTTCATTGTAAAAATGAAAAATGATTTTCCATTTGGTAAATGCACACATTAGTTTCATTTTCATTTCCCATGGAATACACTTTATGGTACTTTTTCTTATTTTTCATCCATTGCTATTTATTTTCTTTTCAATTCTATTGTCATAAATATTATGTTGCTGTTATTTTATAAAATATACACTTAGTTTCACAGTATAATGGTGTATGGTACCAGTGAAATTGAACAAAGAGCTTACGTGTTTCTATTGGATGTATACAGTCCAATGGAACGATAAAATTTCATTTATAATAAATAAAAAATGTGCACTTTTCACTGTTGAAATCAAATGTAATTTTTCACAATAACTTTTATGAAAAACTAATGGCAAACAATATCTTATAAGTTTCAATTGTAATGTACTACGTTCTGATATAATTCATCTTAAAATTCACAACAGTTGTTGCCTGGTAATTAAATCGATAGTCAGTTGTTCTAAAAGATTCGTCATTAAGAGTAGTCATTGACCCATTTCTTTTGATTAACAATGAACTTGAAATTCATCTACTAAAAATCATTGATTTTGTCTTTAGCAATTATCCCATTACGAGTTCATTCTTGAAGAGAAAAATCAATAAAAAGTACGATGGAATTACTCATCTGTTTGAATTATTTCAATTGTGGGGTTTACTTATTTTTAGTAAAATCATCAGAATAAGATAACATTAACTGAAGACGTAATCAATGAATCGTACAGAAAATTCGTGCTTTCTTAATGAAATTCATTTCAATCTATATGCCATCATTGCAGTTGATACTTAACGAATTCCCCACCATTAAGCATTACAGACAAAACAATGAAACCACTTTTCCGTTTTCATTATCACGTTTATCACGTAATTGAAACGCGTTTCGATGTTGGAATGGTGACAACAACAGCCAACACAAAACGAATTGGTTCGTTATAATCAATGAAAATACTACTCAGTGGTTCGTCCATTCAACTAATAATTATTTAACCAACTTTTCTTTGGCTCTTTCGTTCCTGTAACACTCATCTAATGACTTAAGATGCCATTATGAATTCAAGAATACTATAAAATTGCCGTGAGCGTAATTCGCGCTCTCGTTGTTTTCATTTTCTTCTGGTATATTTCTCTAGTCGTGTCGTCTTATATGGCACAGAAATCAGACCAACCATTTTCATTATGTAGTGAAGAAAGAAACCCTTAAGAGCACAGAAAAGATTTCTTGATTTTGTTTTCTTTTTTTCTTTCCTCTTCCTTTTTATTTGTTGCCTTCATTCCTTTGGCGAAAGCTTTTCTTTCAGTTACGTTTAATAAGAAGAAAGTTATACGGCAAGGTTAATCAACAGAGAAATTATGTCTCACAAATGAAAATAGAAGTTGTGAACAGAGGAGCACACGAAAAGAAAAAACACAGAATTTTATATATTCAGTGAAGAAAATTAAGAAAAGAAGTTGAAGTAAGAATAAAAAAAAAAATAATAATAAGCCAACGAACTAACAGCTGATGTGATGCTATCTGGTATTTCGTGTCTTCTGGTATATTGGTTTGTCTGGTCTGTGTTCCAGTGAGAGGCGACCCATTTTCATTTTCTTCACTTAGTGGAAAAAGTTTATTAAACAAAGGGGGGCACTTAAAGAATTTTAATGGCATCATTGCTGTATTAAATAAGAAAATGGTATGCCATCAATGGAGATGGGGGGAATTATGTAGAGGAGAGTATTTAAGAAAAACAGAAAAAATTGTGAATGAAAATTTCTCTGATGCTAATGAAACCTTGAAAGAGTTTTTTTTTGCTTTTCTTTTTGCTTCTCTTTGCCCTTCGTTTTTGCAATTTTCGTCTTCCAATGTTGTTAATGAAATATAAGAAAACAGAAAATAAAAATGAATATTTTTTCATTGCGACGCCCGTTATATACGAAATGAAAGTGAAAACGTAATTTAGTAAAATTGTCTTAGGTCAAGACAGTAATTGGGTGTCGTGAACATAATGATTTTAAACACCCTAATTAGCTTATGGCAAAGAGGAAGTTTTTGTCTGGGTGGACCAAAAATATTGTTAATGGAATGGGCCAGACACTTAAACATTAGCGTATTCTGTTATTTTCTCGTTTTTCCGTCGGCGGTAATGTTACACTGTTTAGCTGTTGATTTCAATTCTTCTCAATCCATTCAATGTATTACACTGTGATTATTATAATTATTTAACGAAATTTCTTAACATTTAACACATTATGAATTAAAATCACTTCCTGGTTACCTGCCGTGCTCGTTAACACTAAAAATAATTAATTAACTAATAATTTTCACCGTACGACAATTCTTGTAATCCAACTGAATATAGAGATGCTTTTATCTCGTTCGATGTTTATCGAAGGACTATAATCAACGGCTTCAGTTGGCACATATTAAACCCTTTTTCATCGATTGTTCTACAGACCTACAGTGAATTTGTTTTTACTGTAAGACTCATTTGCATAAATTCCAATCTTCTATTGATCGCTTCCTCGTTTTTTTTTTTTTTGGTCATATGACTGTTTTCTAGTCTCGCTCACACTCACGTTTCACAAATCAAAATTGTTTTTAACCCCTTCAAATTAACCAAAACGCATTTTTATTCATCCAGACTCGAAACAACAACAGTAACATCAACAGAATTTGCATCTCCATTCAATTTTTTTTTTCTGAATAATATTATTCAAATGCTGGCGATTCAAATTATGTGTAAAAAATATTGTTTAGAAACAGTCTTTTTTCTTCTTGTCTTGATCGCTTCGTTGAATTGTTGCACATAGTAAGTTCATATGACATAGGGAATATTCAGGTAAAATATACGCATCCATTCGATACGTGAAAATTCTCATGGAATCTCATCATCATCATATTGAATTCATTCGTTCAGGTAAATCAAATTATGAAATAAAGAAAAAAAAAATTATGACAACAAAACGGTTTCCCATATTAAAAATTCTATAATTTCTGTCGTTTCAAATGGATAGAAATTTATGCAAATGAAACTATTTGCTGTACATTAAACACACGGCCTATACACACCTGGATATTTTTAATTGCTATTGCAATAGACATGATCCAACAATGAATTTCGAATTTCACTATATTAAATACAAAATAATCAATGAGTCTAATTCGCTAAATTTTTAATTAACAACGTTGACGTGAATTGTAAAAATTCCACAATTTTGTCAATCGCCAATTGTAAATACGACGCCTATAGTGACATAACAGATAATAACAAGTCCATTATTACTCACTAACATTGTATAGACCTTCCCTTATTGATTAATTTGAAAACTGGCAAATATCTGATTACAAAAAGCCCATGAATTCGCAACAATTGATATCGAAACAAACGTTTACTCACCTCATCTTTGGCTATTGTTAAATTCAATGCAGTCAACGTTACAGGTTCCACGCTTTATATTCGATAACCCTTTTATTTTCATTCTGTATTCACTATTTATTGATTGTATAAATGTGATTTTTGCACTGCATAAAATTTAAGTGGGGTTTTATTGATAACAAATACCACAATACATGCCCGGTTTTTTTTTTTTTTGCTAAAAACAGAAAGGGTGCTGAATCAATAAAGGCATTTTTACATGTACAATTTATAAACAGAATAAAAATCATACAATACTCAACTATTTAATTATAATGAATGTCTTCTTTATCATTACACAATGAATAACTAGAGAAAGGTGAGAGGTGGAAGTTCAATTGTTGTTTTTCTATTTTTTCAATTCGCTCAATTCCCTTATGATTAATGAATAACAACACGGACACTCAAGGATGAGATTTTACGCAAAATTACATTCCAGTTTTTTTTTTTCAGTTACCCATCGCCTAATGATTTCATAATGATGTGACCACATAACAATGGTATTAAAAAATTTCCAGTCGAACACACTTACGTTTCATTAATATAATTAGAAAACGTAATTTTATTAAATTGGTTGGGGACAAAAATCCTGTGTTTGATGGTAAATTGTTTCCATCATAAATCAATTAGTTAATATTCAATGGTCTATTTGTGTGGTAAAAAAGCAACCACCTTTGTTTAAAATAAAGGCATGTCCAAAGCCATTATTAATTGGGTCACATCAACAGGAGACGGTATCGGTCTCCATTTACTTTCGCCTTATAAATGGTAAGGTCATTAATTGAATTTGCATATCTCAATGAAGATGAGAGTGATTTTTCATTCACAGTAGTAAACTAAACAGTTCCAATTAGACATTTCGTACAGCAACCAATACTCCATCTCGTCTTAACTAGTGAAGTTAAACAATCGCTATTCTATCGTTTTAGCAATGGTTTCATCGATTTATCCGAATCCTCATCGTATGATGGATATTCAACTTATTTTGTTTAAAAGTGCCATTTCGTTTTTTTTATTTCAGTTCGATCCTATCGTCATTGTATTTGTTTCGTTAAAAAATATTTTTTTTTTTTCGTGAACATTTCACATTCAACGCCATCCCTCTAAAAAAAAGAAACCAAAAATCGTATAGAAATTCTACATTTAAATCGACCCTAAAAAGGTGAACTTGTGTGTATAGAACAGGAGGTATGTACAGAGAGGATGGCAAAAAAAAAACAACCCCGAACCAAAATCTATAGGGAGATTTATTATAATGATATTACTCAGAGCGCACGAGGGATGAAATTTTTTTTTTCATAGAAATACGTTTTGGATTTTAAATATTACCGAATACGGAGTCACTTCTTCCTATTCATTCCTTATTTTTTTATTTCTGCTGTTTTCATTTTATTTCTTTTTTCACGTTTATAAAACTAAAATATCGTGTTAGACCAAACATACACCGTTTCATATGAATACTCAGACTGTTAACAACATCAGTTCTTTTTTTCTTCCTTTGGTTGGCATATTACTTCACGTATAAATTCAGAATACAATGGCAATGCCTATATAGAAAGAGAACAAAATAATGTAAAAGAAAATAATGTAATGTTGAAGCTCCACCTTTCCGTTATATTTTTTTTTTATCGTATTTCTTATCGCATTATAATAATACAATTTTGATTGAATAAAAACCAAAAGAAAAGTAATTCATGGAAAGTTAGATATTGAAGAAAATCGTTTACTTTGATTCAATCGACATATGATCGCCAATACTATGATGACCATCTTTGATGCTATCAACCATAAACCACTAATCATAATTTATAGTTTTTCATTTAAATTTCTTTTATTGCCAGATTACTTATTGTCTATAAACGAATAGTGAATGTACAATCCAACATTTTCCATTTATAGGACATTAACTTTTGTAATTTATTATCGTTTTGATATTACCACGCGTTCAGTTTTATATGCTATTCAATAAAAAATGAGTACATTAATTCTTTTCATAGTCATTATATGAACAAACGATATAACAGTGGTATTACAGCTTGTATACATACTCTGGTTTACATAAATTCAATGGAATTTTCATTTTGATTCTCAAACTAAATCGACTTTTTACAACCCCATAGCTCACAATCGATTGAATTTATTAGACCACCATTGTATGAAAGGTGTACTACAGTATGTTGGTTAACAATATTCTATTGGTATTCACTAAAAGAATCAGGAAAAACATTTTTAATATCAAAACCATCGATGAAAAAAATTTTTTAACAAAAATTCTGGTTTTTATTTCACATTTTTTTCAAACATTTGAAACTTATTTTGCAATTGCAATCAATGAGTTTTATTTGGCCATTAATTTTGTAGTAACAAAAAAAGAAGAATCAGTGGGTATATGATCGATCAATGTTGGAAAAGAATGGGAGTCATGAGTCAGTTTGGATATAACTAACATTACGCTGTTTCCAAATGGATAAAAGTATGTAATATCAAATAAACATTAAAGGTAGCATAAGTACGCTAGGAATAAATATTGTTTAATAAATGTATTCAGGTATTTAATGATTTGAAAAAAAAAGAAAAAAACCCCAGTTTGTATATTGTTTGATCGTTTCATATTCCATATGGGGGTGGTATTCTGGAAAGAGGATAAAAATAATAACGAAATTTCAATTTAGTCCATAATTGAAAATCAATATTTCGAGTGTTTTTTTCCCGTCTATGTACCTCTGATACGTTCATTTCGTTTTTTTTTATTTTTTACCATTTCAATGAAAACATCCTTGGAATTGTTCGCCTTGTGTCGACATACAAAATACAAAACATGACTAACGATTTATGTAGGTGGAGTGGCAGCAAATACTTTGTAATCGACTATAATACATTTTCATGTTTTAATAGCAACACTCTGGTAACTGCTATGGTTTCCCATTCATTACAACTAAAAAAATTCTAATTTTCTTTGGAATCCACAAACAAGAATATTAAAATAATAAAAACCAAAATAAATATGAAAATTGTTACCAGAAACACCTGATGTCAATTGATTTGTAAATTGGAAATAGAAAAACAAAAACAGTATTGTTGTGGTCTCCAGGAAGCCACAATGAATCCAATACCAAATATGCGGAACCAAAAAATATTTAATTTTGAACTGAAACCTCAATTTTCATTTATCAACGGTGAATTATTATTGATGAATTGTGTATCCAGGTGATAATTTGTTCTAACCTCAAAAATAATTAAACTGATAAAATCATTGAACCTGCCAAATATTTAGCAATTTGCAACCGGTGCACACCTAAAACACTTAATCAATTCTTGTATTGTAACATACAATCTATTTGTGCATATAATGGCTTATGTGTGTGCACTTTTTATTTTATTACTTTTGGTTTTAAATGCCCATTTCATATGTAAATTAAATCCATTTAGTCATACAGAAATCTATTGAATGAAACCGTGTAAGATGCCTTTGTCATGCCCATAATAAAAAATAATGTGAATAGTAATTCATTGCCACGGAATCACAAAAAGGTGTGATCCAGCACACAAATAACTTATTATTTAAATTCATCAACATCATCTTAACTTTGTATTCGGCTGTTTTCACCATTTACACTTTCATGTAATAAAAACGTATTACTCGTCAGTCAGGAAATAGAATAGAGTACCATTCAATACAGAAAAGATTAACAATTTTTGGACAGCATTCTGATACAATGTTATAATTTCTTATTATTCAATTTATTTGCTCAATAGCGTAGTATTCAATCATTTCATTATTACACTCTTTTGGTTATGCAAATGATATTCGAACGAAGTTTTATAAATCTTTCCTTTTTTATATAGAAAATAGAACCTCTACATTATAGACTTTTATTCTCACGCCATAGAAAATGCTCTTAAATCTTATTAGCGTTGGTAAGAAAAAGGGTTAACACGGTGTATGGAGCCAGCAGATCTATGCAAATTAGATTCAACGAATGAAAAAGGAAAGGTTATTCAATACCTTTGAGAATCTTTCCCTATAGTCGTCACTGTAAAAAACTCTTTCGTTGCTGTGATCCTTAGATGGTTAATAAGAACTGAATTGTCTTTAAAATATTCAATCCATAATTATGCTTAACATAGATATCGTGAACAGCATCCTTCTGCCCTAATTATTTATTCTGAAAATAGCAACGGAGTTAGCTATTTTGTATACCGTAGAGTTCAAGGTGGCTCAAAGAGTTACTCTATCCAACAATAAGAAATCAATATTTTTAGTATTTCTTTTTTCCTTTTACACTGATTATTTCTCACAATCAATAAACATTAAATATTCATAAAGTGTAACAAAATGAATTAATTAAACTGATGGACTTACCTAAGAGTTTACATTTTTCCAATCCATTTCACGATAAATGCCAGGTAATAGAATTTACAGTGTTAAATTGCAACAATTAACACGCGACATATCACAATTGGCAGCTCTAATTGACACATAAATTTTTCAGCAATTTCATTCTTAAGACACTTAATTTGGGTTAATACCTATGGTAAAATTGATAAGTCGATAATACCAAAGGGAGAGAGTTTCAATAACATTTTGTTATGCAAAAATGTTCTCTTTAAAATTGCACAATACATTCAACCCTTTCTATTTTGGCAATAACATCACTAGCGGTATGTGAAATTGGAGGCCACCCTATGATCTATTTTTTTTATTTTATTTTGTGTACACCATTGATGTCAATTGAATGGCACGCAGATATACACGTGAAATTGATGAATGCATCAATAGCAAAAGATTAAATTATAACTTGATAATAATCAATTCGTACGTGTTCAATTTATTTATTGATCCATCAATTCATTTGTACTGTTTATCCATTCAATTTCACGTGTTACATTCAATTTGATGCTCTATATGGTCTGTATGTTGTTTCATATTGTTTATTTTTTTTTAAATTCATTCTCTGTTTCAAATGCAAATTTTTTTTTATTGTATTCAATGTGTATTGTCAATTCTCTTTTTAGCTTTTGTATGCGGTGAAATGATATTGCACACTGGGTTGAATTGTACGTGAAATGATGAGTGCTATTGATCATGTAAATAAATCGAATTAATTCGATACGATTGATAGGTATGAATAGATTCGGTAATAGGTGAATACAGTGTCTACCTGTCGCAATGTGCAAAATTATTTTGCACAGGTGAACCGTTGAATAAACCGATGTAATTGTTACGAAGACAATTACGTATTTTGTTGGATATTGCGGCTGCTATAAAAGGAATTTTACTCGCAGATTCCATCAGTAATTAGGAAGTTCTATTCTTCATTGTCAGATTTTAATTCAAAAGCCAAAATGACAAAACGGAAGACAAAACTCACAACATTTGAAGTATTTTATTCTATTATTGTTATGAAATACTATTCACCATTTGATGACAGTTTATTCCCGGTCTCAGTCAAAATAACCAAAAAAAAAATTTTAATATTTTCAATTCAATAACGACCATTATACGGAGGTATATTGAATGAGAATAAACTTTGTTGTTTTTTAAGAGAAAAAAAAAATTAATCTACATAAAAGAACCGTGTGGCTGATAACAAAAAAAACAAAAATTGTTAGATCTCATGAACAGCCGTCTCTAACAATATCTATCAAGGCATTTTTTTCTGCATTTGATTCAAAATATTGAATAGGTAAAAATCATCGTGTCATGCATTATGTGTACGTTTGGGATGTATGCAAATTATAAAAAATATGAACCACTGTTTCGTATAAAAGAAATACGATGTAGTTAGTCCCAGTTTATATTTCGAGTTTTTTTTTTTTGTCGATTAATAAACAATGTTTAATAAGCCTAGATCACCGTTTGGTAAAGACATATTGAATTGTAATAACACGCCAACAGTACAGGATTTGGAGTGATGTAGAATTGTTTGAAAGATAATAAATAGTTGAAAGGTATACATGATGTAGACAAAAGGGTAGCCACAGAAATAAGTAATTTTTTGTAGCCGAACTTAACTGATAGTTGATGGTTTGGTTTTTTTTTTTTTATTCTCAATGTTGAAAGCAAAAAGACTGGGAATGGATGCAATGGAAAATAGCAGCAGAAAAAAATTAGTTGAATGGTGAGGTTGAAAAATGATCATAGAGGAGATAGTAATTGATATCGCATACTGTTTGAGTGTACAACTGTCGCTTAAATAATGAGATGCTTAATTTAATTCATGGGAAAAATATACAGAACATTGTCAGAGGGCATCAATTCAATGGGGACATTGAATTCATCTCTGATCTGGACGGTTACGGTGATGAATTTTTTTTTTCTATAAGAAACGAAAGGGATACGTTACTTCGTATTATTAAGATCTAACGAAGTAAAGGATTATGATATGAGACAGAAGCTCAATGAATATGCGCCCAGCAAGCTAAATTTCTTTAGCATGTAATTTTCACTTCCGTATTTACTTATTATGTTGTTAATATTGAAACGAATGCCTTAATGTATACATAACTCTTTATCCAATTCATTTGATATCATTCATATAATTAAGGTGTGCTGTTGTAATTATATGTTTTCTAGATCTCCTGTGCGTTTGAATTCAATTTAATCCAAGTGCTGTAAATGATAAAAAAAGAAAACTTGTTTGAATAATTATGATGCTAAGAGGGAAACACGAATACCTCAAGTCGAATTGTTGCCGTTTCATGTTCATCGTCTTCTTATGATTTCAGTTATAAATCAGTTTGATGATTAAACGCCGAGCGATTAAGATGCATTAAATTTTTGTGACGAAATTATTGAAGACGTGGGATTAGTGTATTCATTTAAAATCAAAAGCAATTTATTTTTACAAAAATAGAAAACCATGGAAAATTAAGAACAGAGATTCTGTTCGTTTGGAAAATCTTCGTTGATAATTACAGCTAAAAGATTTGCTGTAATTGCGATAAAAGAAAAACTTCATCCGATAGACGGAGGCAAATGAGGAACAATATAAGGACAATTATGGTTACAAAAAGTACAATTTAATACACAAAAGTGGATCATACATAATTAAATGTAATTTCATGATGTACAGTGTTATCAGGAATCGTCTGACAGTTGGACGCTAAGCATGGAATATCATTTAAAATAGACATTGTGCTCGCTAAACCATTACAGGTACGGATGCAGATTTAATCCCACCAAACGATCTATTTGAATCAAACGCTATTATGAAATCGAAATTAAAAGAGATCATAATCTTCTTACAATTTTAAACTGTACCAAGAGAAAGTAATTAGGATACAAAAGAGATGGAATTGAACGTCGTTTCGTTTGACTAATACTGGATTACATTTACAGAATTCTGTTGAAACGGATTCATGATACTGTACAGTACTTTTTTAATTCCTTGGAGACAAGGATATTTCCTAGCCTATTGGAAAGCAATTAATAAGCTCCTTTCAACGTGGTCGTACGTGCGTATACAACAAGAACCCAAAAATTAGTTGATTGGACGGTAGGCAAAAGACATCGACATCAGAAAATTAATTGAGGGTGAAGATTTATGTTACTATGCTAATCGTGCTAATTGGAAACAATAACGTAAATGTTAGAACATCAATTATTATTGCATAAAATTAACAGTGATAAAACTGAAGAAAACTTAAATTTATGGTATTAGTCTTTATTGATGTTACACAGAACATGAATTCTAATATCAAAGTCAATATACAATTCAGCAATGTTCTTAAACACTCGTCCATATTAATCGGATTAACGACTAATTTATTTTTATTTTATCTTGAATTTAATGTGTAGTTTCAGCAAAGTCATAAACAATGTGGTACTGATAATTCCGTTTTCCTCAATATTTTACCCGAAAACCACAAAGAATCAGTTTGATAGCCGAGAATACAGACTTGGCAACCACATTTTTAGAATGAATATTCTATTAAAAATGTATAAATTCTTTGGTCTGGGGTGTTTTCAGTAAGTGCCAGAATGGAAAAAAATTGTAACCGAACGAGAGGAAAAAAAATACAACACACACAACCACCCCAGGATAAGGTAAACGAAAAAAAAAATATGGATTCGTTTTAGTCCATAAACCACCACCCCCAGAATTTAACGGTGTGGTGTACTGGCAAAACACATAAAAATATAAATCCCATTTTACATGTTCGATTTTCCAAAGGAAATGGAAGCGCGTTTACGTTCAGTCGATGTGGCCGTGAGGAAAAACAATGTTATGTAAAAATACGAACGAAAAAAAAAAATGTGAAATATCAACATGGCTCACAGTTCAAGTATGTGGGGTGGATATATTTTTTTTTTGATTTGAATTACCATCTCCTATACCGTTTGACAAAGCAGCTCTGTGCAGGAAACACACGAACGGCGCAGGAGGACTTTAGTATGTGAAATGCGCGTAATTTTTGTTCGTTTTGAATATAAAAATGTATAGATTTCTTGAATATTGTATGGCCCCATTGTAAACTGCAAGAGATGGCATATATGTTGAGGAAAAAAATCCACAAATTCCATATGAAATTAAAGGTGTGAGGTCAATGTCTCTGAATAGGAAATCGAACGAAATCGTCGATCTGCGATTGTGGATGGACAGGGAAATGTGAATTATATCATTTATAAACGACATTTGAAACATTATATGAAATTCACATGTTTGGTTCTCATACCACAGCGTCTGATGGTTACCTTTCAAATTGGACGACAACAGGAAAATGTTGCAACTATAATGGTGAATTAGCATTAGCATTTTGTGGCACCATTCAATGGATATTTACTGAAAGTAATTTTCGTCTATAAAATTAATGTTCACTAACAAGATAGAAGTTTAACTACACTCGACTATAAATGCAATACTCAATGTCACATCAATTGTTTTATTCAAAAACTGAAACATGGAATCATCGACATATTACCAGGAATTGATAAGAATTAACATTTTATTTCACCTGGACACGGTATACGTATTTATTCCAATTTAGGTGAAGGATAAAAACAAAAATGAATTGAAACGAGAAGACACATCGATGAAATGAAATCCGACATTTATTTTTCTATCGGAACAGCACGAATATTTCCATACAAAATCTATTGAACTGAATTGAAAATATTTTTTGCTCTCTATTACCTTAGAATTTTCATGTAAATCTACATATTTTCCATATAACCGTTTGTACAAATCGAATATTTTTTTTTTCCCCAATTCTTTTACTCATTCTTTATTCGTTTTGATTGTAAAAGTCACATTGAATGAAAATAAATTTATCCAATGAAACGAATGAATTTGCCTGAATACAATATAGAGGAATCAACCAAACAAGAAATAATAAAAAAAAATGTAGAATAAATTCAATATTTTTCCTCGTCCTTTTCAGTTAACAAAAAAACTCCATGTACTTTTATCAATCGTTACGCGTTTACTTGAAATATAAATTCACGAGGAACGGATGGACTCACCTATCCATGAATTAGTTCGGGTGCATGATTTGAATCTGAATAATAAATCAATTTCGTATTATTTATTTCGTATATATTTTGTTCTGCACCAATCATCCTCTGTTCTCTATACATTTTTGTTAAATAAATGATAGAAGAAAAAAAAAGAATTACAAAAATGTTGATAGAATTTAACATTACCTTCAAATTCGATTGAATTGAGAAGTTGAATGGTAAGGAATAACAACAAAAAAAAGAAAAAAACTCGGAATTTATTCAATTTTATTGGAAATTGTATCAAATAGAAAAAATAAATATCCGAAAGCTTCATTAAGTTTTTCTCTAATTTTTTTTATTTTATGAATTGAACAGTAAAAGAATTGCCATTGGAAAATGATGGAGTTGTGTAGGTTATTAGAATGTCTGTCGTGTATGCTAATTCGATTTTCAGTTCATATTATGTAACTACAGTGCTCATCCTTAACCATCTACGTTTTCTATATTACAAACATAACATTCAATATTGATCGTTACCTGTGTGACCAGGATTGACAGTCGACAGTAACCAATTGAAATATCTTTTCAATACAACAATTTATTTATTGTGAATATTGAATTTCTGTACAATATTCATCGGCATAAGTTGATTATGGGTTGTGAGGTGGTGGTGAAATTACGTTGGCTTCTGACTGACAACATTTAATTTCAATATTCTTACAAGTAAAATGGTTGGTATTATTATTACGTTTTTATTTCATCAATTTGATTCACTTGGTATTGCATTATAATCGCGTAATCGGAAACGCAATACAAGGAAAACAATCAACGATAATAAAATATTTGCGATGGCATTTTGATTCGAATTTATATTCTATTTTCTTTTTCTTTTTTTTTTTTATTATTTTATTTCTTATCATGGTCGAATATTATTTCCTTGTGCTCTTTCTTTGATTCAACTGTTTGATTTCAATATAAATGAAAATTGTTGAAAATAACAAAAAAAAAAACTGGAATAAGTTCAGTTATTCTTTTATTCAGCATAGATTAACAATTGAACACCCCTCGGAAATCAGTACATTTTGAATGGATAATAATATTCAGTCGAAAGAAATATTTGAATACGATATTCGTTAAATCTCTGAAGTTGTCATATGGTTTGATGGATGTTTACTTCACGTCTCCTATTCGCAGTTCAATTGAACCGTAGTGATCCATAAAACATCTTGAGTATACAATTGGAATGGAAGAAAAGGAAAAAACTTAAAGTATTCAATTGCTCACCGACCAGTTTCGTTTGAATTTTCTTTGAATTTGTTCTTGGCCATTTATTCATATGCAACCGTTGCAAAACATCTTATTAAATTCCACACCAAACTCAAATAGAAAGCTTCAATATTCTTTTATTTTTCGTTAGTGGCCGGGAGTAAATGTTAGATGTTTTTGATGTTAGAGTTTTCTTCCCTTCGATTCAATATTCGATGGTGCCTTCAGTATCACATGAACGCATTGAATCAAATTCAGATAAAAAACATAAGAAATATCTTCTCCCCAAAGGTATGGCAAATTTAAATCTCATTTCTTTGACGGTAGGTTGAAAGTTTTCGATAAGAAAATTATTTGAATCAAGAAAATGCCTACAACATAAAATAAAATTATCATACAGGCGCATCCAACGAAAAGAAAAGAATAAATAAAAAAAAAAAATAAGAAACGAAATTCGTTTTCAATAAGCTTGTTTATACGTATTGTTCACTGATGTTTTCCTTTAGAATTTTCCATATATTTTTTTTGTATTCTTCTTTTATTTTAAATTTTTTTTCCTTGCCTCAATCTCTTTTGAATGGAAAATATATATTTCCGCGAAGGAATAGAAGAAGAATATAAACAAAAAAATTGGTCCATAATCACATGCACACTCGCTCAAGAGACTGAGTTTTCCATATAAACAGATGCGTTTCTATACAAATTAACGTATCTCTCCATTGGATAAGACGAAATAAATTAAAAAATATTTTCGGTCCTCTTTGATGATCACTTAACAGAACAATGAATCCACTAACGATTTAATGTGTAGGAATCACATAAATGAGCTGGTATTTAATGTTGATTCGCATCATCGTGTACGATTTTTTATTTTTACTTATTATTGTTCATTCATTTTTTCATTTCATTGCTAAAGTGAAATACCTCTGATTCAAGTACGTATGAACAAATGAATGACTACAGACGATTATTATTTCAGCTAAACATGGAAAGTTGAAATAGCAAATAATAGAATTTCTCTTGAATTTTCACTGATTCTTGGACCCGAAAGCTATTTCTTGTAATTGTCTCCCATTCCATCGAATAATCTACAATAAAAATGATCTAATTGGATGATGATTCATAGGTAATTTAAAGTAAATATTGTTATAATAAATACCTGGAGATGCAAACTGCAGAAGAGTCTTTACTTCAGACACTTTGCTCACTTGATGATAAAGATTAGAAGCTTTTACCTCTGCCATTAAATGAATTTAACGATCCACAGTATTTCAGTAAATTGAAGATCTCACATGAAAATACTTACATCAAATAAATGTACATGCAATCATGCGATGCTTAACTCTTGCTGTGACTCTGATTATAAAAAAGCAGAACCTGCATGCGAATGATGGAAATGAAATACGAGATAAAGAATGATTCAGTTGATGATGAACAATCATAATTTCTATACAATTTCATGAAAATATTGGACAATCTTATGATTGGATTGGAAGATTTCAAAAATGATGATGACGACGATGAGAATATAAATAAACGATGGATTTTGTCCTATTATGATAATGATGTCACATCATCCATTCAATGCCCACATCCTGTCCGTACATCATAATTTGGATTACTGCTAGCTGCCTCTATCTTCTTGCAAATGATCATATTATTTGTGTTTGTAAAATCATCCTTATTTTGTAGTTGCAAACCTCAGTAGGTTGGACAATAATACGAAGAACAAAACAATTTAAGTGAATATTTTCATCAAATTTTACCGTAAAAAGAAGGAAAACAAAAACATTTCACGACATCAGATGATGGATAGAAACTAAGACCATCAATCTTCCATTGCTTTTTATGTTTTTTTTTAATAGTCCATAGCTGCTTGACGATATTCTCATTCCAGAATTAAAAAAAAACAAGAACATTACTTTGTTTTTATGTAATCAAATAGTCCGGGTTTGTAATACACTCCTAAAGAATTGAAATTCCATTAATGACTCACTGTTGTCAACAACAGAAAATAGTTCTACCGCATCAACTCAGTAATTAGGTGGGACATTTATCAAGAGCCCAACAACTGTTATCGACAGTCGTTAGACGTGCAGTCCTGACGATACGTATAAGGAAACAAACGATTTACCCCCAAATCTAAACAATTAATTATTTTATAGCCACAGGTAATTCTTATGAAATTCTCATAATTCTAATTCAACACGATTTGAAAATGTTTTTATGATATTTTGCCCTTAAGATTTATATAACAAGTGAAAATCTCAATAAAATGGATCATTTAATTAAATAAACACTGTAACTTAATGAATATGTACTTGTGCCAGTGGCTATTAAACATTTGTATCTCTCTATCAGGAACAGTATCACTTTGAATCAATTTAGTTTCTAGCCGTTGAATATGTCGATTCTAAAACAGGTAAACAAATCATTTAATTACTAAAACGTTTGTAAATGAAATGATGATAAGTTGACTCCATAGATATGATAGAATATGATCAATGAATAGATTTTGTGCCACTTAAATGTATTTCGTTTCATAATGAACGCTTCCTATTGTCAAATATTTGTTAACGTGCCTTTTATCTTGTGCTTCTTTATTTAAAACATTGTTTATCATAAACACAGTGAGCTAATGATAAGTCGATACGTTGTAGGATGAGGTCCTTCACTAGGGATATTTCATATTTAAAAAAAAGGCGATATTTTTTCGTCTCTTCTATTCAAATATTCGATAAAAAAGAAATTCAATTTAATTTTGGGCAATAGCAGTAGTAATCGATCGAATTGTTAAACTGCCATAAATACTTTTCCATTGGCTTTTAGAGCGCAAGACTGTCGTTTCAATTGGATTTAAATGTTGATTGTCTCCATGCTTATAGGAATACATAATTCACCGTTATTGGGATTTAAATTGGTATTTGATTTACTGAATAACGAACAGAACAGTTTTTGATATCAAATGATTGTAGACCTCATACCATTGTTTGGCAGACGTCATGGAACAGATAATGATTACTTTTGATATATCAGCAGCCACAGGTCAACGTAATTGTAGGTTCTAGTTAATATCCTCTGCCTAAGACAATTAGTCTTGTTTGTTTTTAAATTACATATCCTACCGACAGATTATTATCGTATAGTCATAGGATATCTATGTTACACTAACTGTTAATCGTTGTATTTGTTTTATTTTGTGATCGGATCACTTGAATTTCAGTCATTGATATTCGTATATGTTCAACATTTAATTATGCAGATGTTTCATTATTGGTAACTGAATATTTGTTATTCACATTACAACGATTTAAATTGAAACCAACAATATTCTGATTACGGGAAGCTTTAAAATACGATCCAACCTCAATTAAAGGCAATTTATCATAACAATAAATTATTTACTTTTTTCTTTTCTTTTTTTGATTCACGTTCATAGAAATTTACAATTGCCGATAGGTATGAATTAATGTCCAACACTGGTTAATGCTGAAATATAAAAATGATACAATTGAGCACTATAATGATATGGGAATTAATTAGAAGTACGTGTATGTTTTGTTTCGCTTTTTTTTTTTCTGGTTTTCCACTGCAAATGATAAATAAAAATTGTCATAAAACCGTATAAGAGAAAGAGACGGTTGCTAAAATACATGCATTGGTAAATTGATATCCAATTTGGTGTAGCATATCAGCCGCAGGGGTTACGTGGAGCTTGAATTGTAACAGCTTTTATCACCTGTACATTATTTAATATGAGTTTCCAGTTGAATATAAACCGAAACACGAATAAATGATGCGGTTGATTCAGTGTGACAGGATGCACTAAACAAGAACAGTTCATACAATTGTAATAATCACAGTGTATCTCTGTCTGTGAATTAATTCTATCGGTCTATGCCAACTTACAATGTCATTATTTCGATAAAATAGCAACAATCTAATAACAAACGAAGGTATTAATTAGTAGTAATTCAATTCTGTTTAATAATTCAACTGATTTCAAATGGTTTCAATTTCATGATTTCATTACAATTCAAGTGAACTATTCATTGCCACATGTAACAACTCTTTCTCAGTGTTTTTAACGTTTAATAGTCACCCTATTAAGTACATACTCGATAGAGTTACCAGTGAACAGTGGTAATTCAAAAATATTGATATCAAATATGTCTAACTTTAATTAAAATGTAATTAATAATTATCTGGTAGTTTTGTTTTTGATTCAGTTAATTATATACCATCAAAATGTGAAAAGAACTAACCGCCTCCTTGAATAAAATGATATGCAATTAATTCACTCCAATCGTATTGTATGCAAATAATAACTTTTTTAATAATATTTAATGTATCACTTTTGCATAATTGTATACTAGACAAACACCGTCATATATTCTTGATATTGTAATTTAAAATCTCACTGTGAACTGCATGCTTCCCTGTATAATGTCTCTAGTTCCTTTCTTGTACCTCATACTACCTACATCCATTCATATTTGATACATTCCTTTTATTTGTAGAAAATAAATCTAATTGTTTCACGGTCGAATTATTATTTTTGCTTTAACTGAATACAAAAGACAATCAAATATAACTGAATAATAATTAAGTACAATACAAGTGTATGGTATCTCTTCTACAGTTTAAGACACCTCTCATGCTGTTCAATAGCAGTTGTTGCATTTCCGTTTAATCGTGAAAAATGTTAAATATGGAATATTTATTGCAATTGAAACAATTTTCTTATTGCCTGAATGATTCATGGATCTATTAAGAAGTGGAAAAATAGCAACGGTGAAAAAAAGACACCGTGAATAGACAGCTAATAAACATGAAACAAACATGGCCAATTATTTATATTCTCCTCACTGTTCTTTAGCCTTTATATCACTTTGTCAACAGCGAGTTTCATTCCTCTCCATTGAAAACCATTCAACCACTTCTTTTTTTCTCTTTTCTTTGATGATGACTTTGTTGTGCACCAATTTACATAAATTAACACCGTACTGTGAGGTAAATGATTTCAAGTTGTCTTATCGAGTACACAACTAAAATGATTTCTGGTAATGCCAACGTATTGAAATTTGTACTAAATTATAGCAAGACACCATTTGAATTATTTATTTTAATTTTTCCACAACGATTCATTTGAATTTTGTATGTAGTCCCATTCCTTGTAATCAAATTATGATCAAATCTTTAATTTCATTTAAATTGTATAATGGAATTGGATCGAAGAATTTTTCGGCACCTGATAAACGCGTTTGATTAATTTGATTACTTCAATGCTGTATGATTATCTGGTCATTCACCGTTAGCATTACACACTTTTCTACCCGTCCAATCACCAATCCATTCATTTTTGTCAGATAAGAAGTTCTAGTGATCTGTTTTCTAGCGCCATTACATAAATTAACCACCCCATGCCATTGTCATTACGTTGTTACTCATTATGAGGTTGTTGAATTATACCCTCACGACATATTGATGTCTGATATTTAGATTTGTCGCAACCGAATTGGGGGTGAGAATTTAATGGCTGCACATCGTTGATTTTTAATGGGTGAATCTATGGCAATACTCAATCATCTTTGGTGCATTCCGAATTCATTACTCATATCATTTGAAAATGCAATATGCTTCAATGCCCTCCGCATAATGTTAACCAAGATATCAACTTCAATGAAGATGGTGATCTAACACAATACACCGAATCTCATCAAAACTTAAGACTTTAGACGATTACATTAAATTTCAATTCGGTAAAATATCAAATGAATTGAATTTAACTTTGCCACAAATCTTCAATTTGATTTAACTTCATCAATTCGAATTGGAAACGGGAAAAAATTATTTTCCTATACACCATTTAAAAGTAAAATGGCATTTTCCTCAGTTTTACATACAATTTGCATTTAGAAAACTGACTGCGACATTTTACCTCCACTTTTGCCAATGGTGTTTATTTAAACGTTTTATTTTGTCTGTTTTCATTTTAACTTTCCGCGTGTAATGCAGCTAAAATGAGGTGCTTAGAGTTTCCTTATGGGGTGTCTTCGTTTTATAAAATGATTTTCTTTCAGCATCAACCGAAAATAAAATCCATCACGATTACCATATGGATGTTTGGGTATTGTAACAAATAAATGAAACGAAGAAACATTAGAGTACACTCGATGTTTCGTTGACTCAAGAGAATATTATCTCGAGATCCGTTATACCATTTCCATTACAACCTGATGTTATCCATGACATTTTATAGGGATGATTTTATAAAACATTTCTCATTCTTTTCTGACTTAATGCAAAAGAAAAGCAGGAAAAACCAACATTCCATACCAAAATTTTTACTGTCTCTTGACAGTGTTTCGAGGTTCACAACGGTGATGGAAATTTAAAAAAAAAAAAAAAAACTTTTTCCTTGTGGCTAACGATACCAAAATGAAGAAAAACTGAAAATATTTAAATGTATGAAAGATTTTCCTTCATCACAATATTTGAAAGATAAGATATTACTTTGGATTAATCTGCCGCATTTTGAATCCTGTCGGATCCATATATTGAAATTGTTGTGCGTAATGGGACCCCGATACACATCTCATATCCAATGTTTTTGGTTTATTTATTTTCCATCTAAAATAAAAATGAAACGAAATGAAATTTCTTGTTATTATTTATGGAAGATGAAATGAAAATGCGATACAAAAGAAAACTTGCTATGCAGTACCAGATTGTCAGTACAATAATTCATAGAAGATATCTTTGTTTGTTCGCCGTTTGTTTTTTTTTTCTTTTAGTTTCCTTGAATAACCTCAGGCCAATTAATATGATCTCTTGTTTTCCACTTTGCGTTCTTTTTTCCTTTCGACCAGATTGAGTATTATCCACTGAACAACAGGTATCTGCCATACGACACAGTCTATTCAACAACCGGAATTAAAATGATGACGGTTTAATGAATTCAATTACCCTTGATAATGAATCTTAAAGCCGCTAATTAGGGTATTTTTCAAGTTCAAAGCAATTACCGTTTTGTAATACTTAATTTGTTGTCAATCTTAATGTTAGGCGTGGTTTATCACAATCAGAAATTTACTCGGATCTTATTAGAACTTAAGTTTATTTACTTACGAAATATTGTCCGATCAGTATAATGAATTTCGAAATAAATTCAGTCCAATTAGACACAATTATAAATGGATCATGATGTATAGTCATACATAATAGATTGAATGTAATTGTTAAGTAATTAGATGCTCTGTACTTTTTACTGCAGTGAGCGTGATAAGGCAGCTGGTATACAGTACTGCATGAATACCGATTTTTTTAGAACTTCAAATTATCCTGCTGCAAACCAAAGCGTTATTATCCGGAGGTCATACATAATAGATTGAATGTAATTGTTAAGTAATTAGATGCTCTGTACTTTTTACTGCAGTGAGCGTGATAAGGCAGCTGGTATACAGTACTGCATGAATACCGATTTTTTTAGAACTTCAAATTATCCTGCTGCAAACCAAAGCGTTATTATCCGGAGGTCATACATAATAGATTGAATGTAATTGTTAAGTAATTAGATGCTCTGTACTTTTTACTGCAGTGAGCGTGATAAGGCAGCTGGTATACAGTACTGCATGAATACCGATTTTTTTAGAACTTCAAATTATCCTGCTGCAAACCAAAGCGTTATTATCCGGAGGTCATACATAATAGATTGAATGTAATTGTTAAGTAATTAGATGCTCTGTACTTTTTACTGCAGTGAGCGTGATAAGGCAGCTGGTATACAGTACTGCATGAATACCGATTTTTTTAGAACTTCAAATTATCCTGCTGCAAACCAAAGCGTTATTATCCGGAGGTCATACATAATAGATTGAATGTAATTGTTAAGTAATTAGATGCTCTGTACTTTTTACTGCAGTGAGCGTGATAAGGCAGCTGGTATACAGTACTGCATGAATACCGATTTTTTTAGAACTTCAAATTATCCTGCTGCAAACCAAAGCGTTATTATCCGGAGGTCATACATAATAGATTGAATGTAATTGTTAAGTAATTAGATGCTCTGTACTTTTTACTGCAGTGAGCGTGATAAGGCAGCTGGTATACAGTACTGCATGAATACCGATTTTTTTAGAACTTCAAATTATCCTGCTGCAAACCAAAGCGTTATTATCCGGAGGGGTAATATTGGTAATACAGTATTTCATCCCTTGATGTTAGATGGTAGCTGCAATTTCCCTCTACTTCAATGCAGATGTCCCTGGCAATCACGATTCAATTTGAACAAATTTACATTCAATAGATTTCAAAAATGTAAGTGGAATATTCATTCACTCTTATTACTCGTTTTTCTTATAATTGAATTAATGGAGTGAAATCATTTCTTCCACAAGAATAAGTGAAATTATCACCTGCGGTTCAAAACAGTGACATACTGACTTTACATATAATTATGTTCGATTACGGTACTGTTACATTTAGCCAACTGATCAATGGATTTATGACTGCCCGTTGACTTTCATTATGCAAATTAGTTCAAAGAAATCAGTAGAATTTAGGTCAGTAGACATTAAAGACATTTGGTGGTCGAATGATTCTTCATCTCATTTTGGTTAAGGCAACAGAATGTTTCAACCCTTTTATCAAAAGGTAAGGTGTGCACCCCTTTCTATAAAATTCTGCATAAAAATGCTTGTATTATTCAGCGTCTTCGTCTTAGCATTACAGACAGCTGAGAATTAAATTGGTAACAAAACAAATTCATCTAATTCAATTCTATTAAAAATTATTATGTAAAGTGAAATGAAAAATTTGAATACACAGTTGGAACTGATTTGAATGCAACATTGATTCATTTGAATGTGAACGCAAATTAAGTAAAAGGGTTACGAAATTCCTTAATGGTTTCAGATCATAAATCAAGTCTTATGAAAGGGTTCTTAATATGCCAATACTGTATAAACGGAATAGAAATTTTAAAGATGATTTCAATTAATCCAGTCTAGGGATCAATACATTCTGTGCTGTATCGATAAGATAAAATTGAATATGCGTGAGAAATTGAACTGAATCTTATTCACTTTGTATCTGTTGCTCGATCAAAGATCAATGACAGTACAATTTAATGTAACCTTTGGAATTACCTGAAAAAAAGGGGTGGAAAGTATCTTTTATCAGTTGAATTTAAATGAAACATCGTAAAAATTTGATTTGTTATGAATATTTGATTATTTATTTTTTTATTTCAATGGTTTTCCATAATACATTGATGCATGCACAAAATAGAAATCAATGGTATACTGTGCGATGTAAATTTCATACATGAATTTTAATATCATCTAATATCCTACTGATTTTTATTTATGCATTATCAGGAATATAAGATTTGATTTTGAATATAAGTAATATTGGTATACATGTATTTCCATTGCTATACCTTTGGCTATACATAATTTATAATAAATTGACGTTATTATTCTATATGACAGATAGATGGAAAATGTTAAAATAAGAAATCGAATTTTTATGATTGAGCTTTCTACAAGTAGTTAGCATTTCAAGAATCCACTGTCGTTGTTTTGGTTAGCTGTTATATAGTGTTGTTACTGTAGGGCATATCAAAACCACCCCATACAGAAGGTGTTCTCCAAGGAAATATGGAATACATATAGATAAATTGGACACTAGCAATATGAAAGCATTTCAGTTAACGAAATTGTAATGATGTTCCTATCCTATCCAAGTACACGGTATACCGAAAATGCCTCAAATGTGGATTTGAAATGCGCGTGTACTCCTTTCGTGTTATCCGTTGTAAAATACTAAATCAAAAACATAAAGAAATCAACGGAAAAGAAAAATTGATAACATTTTTATAACTGAACGACTTGGTTGCCTTCAGCTAGGTGATATAGAGTGATAAGAATCGCTAAGCAATGACAAAATATCATCTAGATGAAACGTGGTAGATTTATCTCTGAAATGGGGATGCATATACTTATACATATATTCAAGTATTGTCACTTGAAACGCGGGAATGCATAATCATAACGACTCTACGGCTACACAATAAATGTTATTTGCTACAAAATTTCTATCAATCATTTATTATTGATCCAATATCTTTTATAGAAACTTTCAATTCATAATAATTTTCATTTTTTTCTTTCTTTTCTGAATTGCAATTTACATATAATTTTGTATTCTGTATGATATTAGTAAACAGCTAAAATGAAACTTCTTTTCATATTTTAGCTATCCGATACAACAAAACAGAACTGATTTGATCAGAAGTGGAAAATATTATTCAATCGAATACTAACTCATCCTCCTGCAAATATGATAAAATGTTATTCTGTATTTTGGTTCAATATAAATCAAAAGCATAAAACAGTTTTCATTTTAACGTCCTTCTGCATGAAACAACTTCGATGTTTGAGAAGAAGAAACGCACCAAATCAATATATGAGCATAACAAAATTTTCTGTATTAATAACAAGAGGTAGAGGAAGGTTGAGCACCTCATAATCTGTTGGATACAAGAGTGTCGTTTGACAACGACATAAGGATAACAATATCTCTTATACAAGAGAATAAGAAGGAAAAGTGAAGTATACATCAATCGAATGATAAAACATTCAGAGCCTTCTTCTACCGTGTATTGAACTGCGTCGCGTTACCATCATAGAAAACAGGTCCACCATCCAAACAATACCAAATAAAGAAAACCCATCGGTTACATATGAATTGAATCAAGTACACACTCCTTTCAATTCTATTATATGCAAATTTATGATGACGAAAAAAAAAAGAAGGAAAATAGAAGAGAATATTTCATTTGAAGTAACGAAAACATACAGTACATCGCCACGTAATCGAATGTGAGACGAATAAAATGGTTTTGGTACATTGTTAGAATATTCGACAAGGGAAACGACATCAAAACTGTGTAGAATAACGAAATTCAATTCCACAATTTTCTTTTACTTTACTTAGTAACGACAAACCAACAAGAATTGAAATAATATTCACTGAACTGGTAACATAAAGTAGAATGCGTTTATTTATATTAGAAAATTTGATTAGTTTTTCTTACATTATTTTCCTTTGTAACACTTTTGAAAACGTTTTGCTTAAAATATCGTTTGAAATGTTAAATTTTCCACCAATGAAACAAAACAAAAAAGAAATAACATGTTCAATAAATAATTTATAATTCACTGAACTAGAAAAATTAAATATAATTTGCACATGATATATTGAACAAAGTAAAGAAAGAGTTAAATCATAACTAATCTTCAACGAATAACCCAGTTAACGATAGAAAATTACTGCCGTAAAATAAAAACAGATGAAAAATTTCTGCCACACCTGTAAATTACCAGACAGTCTGGTATCGAAAACCAGACATTCTGATCAGCTGATGAAGAGGTAGCTGGAAAAATTCCTCTGTACAGAATCCGGTTTTGTTGTTAAATACAACCAGAGACAAAAAAGTAATTATCGCTCCTCATTCATTTGCATATTATGTCTGCATGTGTCTGCCGCGAATCATCTGTGTACAAGGCTATAGGATTCTATAGAAAAGGACACAGTTTATGTAGATGCTAAAGTATATAACAGAATATCGTACACTGAGCGAGTAATAATTTTCATTCGTTAGAACTACACTAACGGTGGAAAATCTTTAATTTGTGTGTACGCGAAACTGGATCGTAAAATGAGCGTATTTTTTTTTTCCTTTTTTTAATTCATTCATTTTCATTCATTCCGAAAACAACCAACAGGTCATAAAGTGTTTTCGTGTATAAAAAAAAAAGAATTCTCATACCAGAGAATATTTTCCTACTAGTGGAAAACTCATTTAAGGGGTTCTACTGTTAGGCTTCGCTCTCACTGTGTCTCGGTGTTTAATCTAATGAACAATTAAATGGTTTGAATGGCATCTTCACCGACGGGATGAGGATGGCCTCATTCCGTTTACATGAGTGTAGTGGTAAAGCGTTTTATGTAATGGCACCCATTTTCCTCAAAACATAAATTGACATGCGCATTTTCTAACAATTGACATTGTTGTTCAACACAAACAACTTGCGCGTTTACCTCAAACCCAAAATGGTAGTATCACCTACTCAATTTTGTATATAAAAATACATTTTGATTATGTAAATTTTATATTTTGTAGGGGTTGAATACAACTGCGCCGGTTTCAATTGAAATTTAATTTCAATGGAAAATCAACGGTTCTTCTTTAGTTTTGGTATATTTATATTGGTGTGTGTTTTATTTAAATTGTATAGAAACCCCCCCTTACTTTAGATATAAAATATATAGAGTGTAAAATGTATAATACAGCAGCAGAAAACTGAATGCGCGTCATAATTGAGTTTCTTATGTAAGAGAAAATGAGAATAATTTTCATTATGCTGTTAAAATAACGAAGATTTTTGTTTAACAGTTTTATTTTTTTCTTACTTTTTGGTTGAGAAAATGAGGAAATTTCTTTCTCTTTTGCAGCTGAAAAA
Organism: Coboldia fuscipes; assembly: GCA_001014335.1. NCBI lineage: Eukaryota > Metazoa > Arthropoda > Insecta > Diptera > Scatopsidae > Coboldia > Coboldia fuscipes. Next base: position 203,336 of record JXOR01000146.1, on the reverse strand, counting down.
CGTGTTTCTTCAATGAAATTCATTGGGAATGAATATTTTTGTTATATAGGAATTTGTAACTTGAATACAGTTGGATAATGAGGAGAAATTATGTCTGATGATGCTGGAATTTCCTTTTAGAATTCTCTCATTTACTTTATGAGTTTACCAATGAGGAAAAAAAAAACAACACAACGTGGCAATGGGCAATAATAATGAACATTTTTGTAACTGATCTCGGCTAATATGTAAATTACTCAAACAAGAGAGTTCAACGTGTTTATTAATGAGTGTCGCCTTCAGTTTCACTGTTTGTTTAGTCTGGTGTTGTGTGTGTGTATCTCTCACCTGATTTCATTTAATTAGTGAAAATGTTTTTGTTTTTATATTCCATTCACGATTATATGAATATTTACATTTGAATTTTCTTGGAACGAATTGTTTTTCTTTTTTAAATACGAATCGTGCATCGTTCAGTTATAAATTTTTTATCGATAATAAAAATCATAAATAATTTCAAAGGATTGGTATTGAATTATAATGGAAATCATCATTTGATATAAAAATATCGAATCCACACTTCAAATATTCATAATTTCCCGTTCATAATGAAGATGTATGGAATAACAAGTACTTGGTTTTGTTATGTGTTCCAAATGGTAAAAAATCCCGAATAAAATTTATTATTTTGTTAAGAAATTCTATAAAATAGACGAATGAAAAAGGCGAATTTATATTTTCTTAAATTTCATATGCATAGCAAAATAGCATCGATAAGTGGAAAACGTAATTCAATTCTATTTTATTTTTACTAGGTATCGCATGTATAGTTTTCTGCTTGTTTATTCCCATATTTTATAGTTGGGAAAAATAAAAAAAAAAAAAAAAAAAAAAAAAACAAAATCGGTGGACTCCATTTCCCTTTATCCGTGCAGCAACAACATAACAAAAACGGAAAATTATTATAGGAAATACATATTCAAATGGGAAGCACTGAATCGTATTTTCTTATGTGCTGCTATTAACTTCTCAAATGATATACAACTGGGTGAACACACCAGATCGACTATCAAATATGTTTTGCATATTTCCATTTTTCATATAAACAAAATTTTCCTTTTACCGATTTATGTATTCTATTTTCATTTTTTGTCTCGAGTTGTTTGCTGCACAACAAGAGAGTGAGAGATGTATAAAGGCAACAACAACAAAAAAAATTGATTGGAATCCTATTTTTCGATATCTTCTATAACAATCGCAATACAACATTTTACTACCAGCCAAAAGTTTCAAGAAAGGATGGGTGGTACCCTCGTTGTCATGTTTATTGATAAAGTATGAAAATTCACTGCCTCCTTTATGCGGCAATTTTACTTTTTCATCCTCAATACATGATATCGATTGAATATTTTCATCCCAATATGAAATAGGTATAAACAACATAAACGACATTTCATAGTGTACACTCTATTTCGATTATATGAAACATTATTCTTTCATCGATGTTATATATGATTTAACGTTTCATCAGAATGGCACAGATCATCCCATCATACTAATAAATTCAAAATTATAGTGGCCAGACTGTTTGGCAACAGATCCCCATCAATGATCATGCTAAAATATTATATTTTGGCAAACACTTAATATCAGTGGCATCTGAAACATGCTCTCACTTTCCGGAAAATCATTAATTACTCATTTGGCCCAATTTCAAACAGTCAACGAATTTGATTTATCTGTTATCCATATTCCCATATATAAATTATATTCCATTTAAAATTTTCATTCATCCCTTGAATTTATTTCCATGTTTCAGTCTATTTTAATTCACTTTCATTTAACAAAGTTATAAAATGGGTTGTTTTTTTTTTTCCCAACATAATGTCATTTCATGCAGATGCAGTACTCTTAAGTGATTCACCTATACCATAATATTCATAGAGATGAACATTAAAATAAATAAGAAAAAATTCAATGTTCTGAACTTCTGCACTTTATCCATGTCATCTAAACGATGGTGTGTATCATTTTACCAACATACCAAATTAGGCGTAAATCAAATTATGTGTTCAACTTGAATTCTATGAATTTACTTAGCTCCTGTCTTTAACATTCATACCAAATATTTCGTTATATTTATTCTGCAATTGCTTTTCATGGTTTCTACTACCCATCAAGTGGATATGGTGGTTAAAGATGAATAAGAACGACCAAAAAAAAAGAAACAGAATATGAAAATTCAGCAACCAAAAGAAGTTTCGCATATCACGAATCTCATATCAGTGATGCGGTATACCACAGCTAAAAGTCTTTTTCCTATATTTCGGTTATTTTTTATGCAAATTTTCTTATGTAATTCGTGTATTACAGATTCGATTCTGTAAGCAAATTTCTTCGTTTTTTTTTTATTTGATGTATGTAAAGAGTATTCGGGTTGTTGTTATTTTTTTATTCCTTGTTCAGAATATTCCTGTTATTCAGTTGAATGTAATTCCTTTTTGCCATTCTATGTTATGAGGAGTTGTGCACACTGCTGTATACGAATTTATTTATTTTATTTTATTTTTTTTTATTGTGTCGACCCATGGAGTGTATGTATTTGGGAATTGATATAACCAAATATTGTATTTTATATATAAAATCGAGTGTGCGGGGTGAAAAATATCCTTCTTTTATTTTGTGGCGCGGGTGGTGTTTTCATATTGATATAAGATATGGTTGTTTCCCAATAACCATCAAGATGCAAACGGTCGCGACGTTCATTCGAACATTGGCTGTCCTTAGAAGCAGTTCGACATTTCAATATTCTATTGTGTGATTTCTCATCTTATTGGTATAACTCTTTTGGTTGTACCAGCACAGATGAGACTATATCTAACAGAATATTTCTCTAGTTCAGTTAGATAACATTAAATATTTCGGTTCGCCATACAAATTTTGATAGTCCGTGCTTATGTTTAAACTTCATCGTATTAATTGTTCAATTTGATATTCACGTGTTTATTTAAAATTTTTATTATTATAACAGCAATCAACTGCTTTTAAGGAATAACAAGCTAAAAAAGTTAGTCGAATAAAAGTTAAACTGCAAAAGTTTTCCCAGCTTACAAATTGTATAGAGGTGTTGACGAAGTTTTTCATTTCTTTTCGTTCCACTTTTAATACGGAAAATTTTTGAATTAAACTTCAGTTTTCTTTAGTTCCATTTTGGGCCAAGTGAATTTGTAATAATAATAATAATAATCGTTGAACGTACTTCTTGAGTAGTTCGTTATTGATAATTTTTGTTTTTCTCTTTTTTGTGTTTGTGCTTTAAAGTTTCCATCATGATTTTTATTCCTCTATTTAATTTTCTCTCAGTTGAATAAGTTGGGAAATCATTTGTAGTTGATGGGCTCAAATTAAGCATAAGTTTTGGTGAAGTTTTCAATAAAAATTCTCTTGTGTAACAGTGTAATTCGCACCAGAACTCATAATCTTTCAGGTAAGTTAAAAACCAAATTCACAATTTCTTATAACAAAATGTGCTCAGTTAGATTTATCACAAGTGAAATACGATAATCTTCTAACAAGAATTTTATCACATTAAATTATTATTTATTCTTATCTATGGCATAAGAAATAAATAGAATGACAGAAACTTATTTTGATGATGATCACTAATTGAATTACAAACTCAAACTGATTCAATGAAATCAGTTAAACTGTTCAAAGTTTTTCCTGATGATGAAGTTCTGTTACGTTCTCAGGCTAAATAATAAATTTTTGATTCGTTGTTGAAGCAGTTAAATAGAATATTAAATATTTAAATGAGTTCTATTATATAAAATGTGAGTGAATAGAATAGAAAAAACTGTTTTATTTTTACTGTACATCGTTGTTAGAAGGGACCGGAATTCATTTAGTCCTTTCATACGGTTTCCTTCCACGTCGCATAAATTAAAATTGATGCACATCCCCGGTCGCCTTTTATTTCATTATCGGTATTTCAATTCCATGCGGTGAATCCTTTCGAGTGTTTGTTGCCTTTTTTTCTTTTTATATAAAGCATATTTCATGCATTATCAATATTAATGTTACGTCGTAGGGAATTGTTCAAGGTAATAAAAAAAAAAGGGTTACCGTTTCAGCCCAAAATCCATTGATTGCATGCAAATGTTCAATCTACCTTCATCCCATCACTGAATACTCTGAGTTCAGGGTTTTTTTTTTGTCTCTAAATGTTTTACTTTTTCTCTCAACTATCTCTATGAGGTGATATATAATTTTTTTTTCTAATATTCCAGAATCTTTTTTTTTTATGTTATGAAACATGTGTGTCTGACTCTTTTATATTGCGTGTACGTTGATCACATAATGGTGAATCTCATTAAATCATATTTTGGTACATTAATATCTGACAATAACGGAAAATCATAAAATACTTTTACTTTGTAGATCAGATAAAGGTTATCTCTCTCTCTCTCTTGGTGATTTTAGTCTCTGCGAATTTTTTTAATATGCAAATTACATACTGATTAGGTTCGTTGTGTACCAATGTCATTATTGAATACGAAAGAGGATAATAATATAATAAGGCCCTTAACAAACTTTTAAGAGCCATTTTATGTGATTCAGATTATGCCAATTGTAATTATTAACTTGTAATTTTAAACCCATTTGAATAGCGGTAATCAAGCAAAGTAATTTTTACATGAGAATATTATGAATTCAACTACTCCATTTTAAGGATCATATTAAACTTGATTGCCATTGAAGAATCCACATTATTTTTCTTTCCAAGGATACTGATTATTGTAGAATAAATTCCATTCCTTTGGTAAAGCAAATCTATTATGTACATCGAACTCATAAAGTTTAATGAACTCAAAACGTTATTGAATTGAAATTATATGTTTTACAGTTGATCTGATAAATATAAACATGACAGCAAATACCTTTTCTAGCACAAGTAATATCATAATATCTCAATGACATTAATGTCTCATATCCGTTTTAATAGAATTGTTTTCGGTGCACAGCAATCATTATCCGTTCAACAACTGCCCAATAGAACATATTGACAGAAAAGGGTTATCCAAATAAGCTAATTTCCTTAATGAATTTATATTTTCATGTACGACAATTCAATAGTCGTCATCTTGGATCGTAAACTAGACTCGAATTGTTGATAGAAACGTTAGAAACGGTCGATTTTAATTCACCACCTGATGGTAATCTCTGTGACAGGAACACTACAAATAAAAAGAACCAAGAGAAAAATAAAAATCAGCAATAAATTATAAATTGGATGGTAAATGAAATACAGGAATATCGTGTAATACCATGATATAAACCACTTTAAATAATCTATTGATTGAGCATGTGAAACACATTACACGCATATCGATGATTCGATCAATTTAATAATTTATGTTATTAAACATAAAAAACATAGATAAAAGGGTTGATCTTTCCTGATTGTAATTTATGCCTTTTTGCTGGTATTCTTTTAGTTGATTCCTTTATTCCATAACCATATGCATACATTTAAAAATATTTTTATGCAATTTATATCATATCATTCTATGCAAAATTGAATATACTAAACCCTCTTCAATGGATGTTTTTCCATTCAATGTATTGCATTGTTTTCCAATTTTTTGCATAAAGAACCTAAGTTTAAAGTGGTTTTATTCTATTTATATTTAAATAATCAATGATGAACACATTGAACGATATTCCATTTAAGAATGATAATTCACGGATCATTAATCGTAATGCATGAACAATATGATCGCTAAATAATCATGAAATTGAAAATAACGATCGATAAGCCACCCCAAAATCATCTATCTCCAGTACATGATATTTTGGAACAAAAACCATAACCCACCTCAATCGACAATATTCTAATTAAACGGAATCTGGTAGAAGTTTAATGCCACAACGAAATGTACAATGAAAGTAAATTTATTTACCAACAGAATAAATAACGTGAAAGTATAACAAATTCCCAAACAGGTAAATGAAAATTGGAAAATAAAAGTTATTTCACCCATCCCTAATTGAAAGTATCGTAACGTAAAAAAAACAAAACTTTACTACTGAACACGACTCATTTTCATTGCCATTCCAAAAACAGCTTAATTGTGTACATAGGACTTACCACCTAGACACGTGGTTGTCTTAAAACACTTGGTATAGCAAAGAAAAATAATTCCCCATTTACTCTTCAGATGAAAATGAAACGAATGGGAAGAAATAACGAACGATGGTATTATTTTTTTCTCTTAGCGATTATATAAAAAAAAAGTACAGAGCCCCAAGAACATGCAATTACTACAACCGTTTTACATTGGGTAAAAGATGATGAAGCTAACACAGAAGAAAACAGAAGAAAATAATGTTTTTATTCATTCATAAACTTTTTCTTCTGTGCAATTTTCGTCTTAACGAAGTAAAGAATATCACCGCCACCCTCAAAATAATAACGTTACCAACTAAGAAAAAAAAAGATATTTAGCTGTTTTATGTAAATTGTATTTTATCGTAAAATCGTTAAATGAAAAAAAAAATGTAAAACGGACTGCGGGGAAAATGAGTTATAACGTAAAACAACAGAGTAACAGGGGAAAATTGTCTCGCTACGTTTTCCGCCTTCATATGTAAAACATTTTTGCCAGCCAGCGAGAATGGCTGGGATTTAATAACGTTTCCAAAATGAACAAAAAATACCCATTATCAGCTAACTGGGAAACAAGCAACAGACAGACAAATTAGGTTAATTGAAGTTCATTCATAAAATATAGAGAACTTTTTGCATTCCTACCCATTCCATTATTATACAGAATACATACAGACGACTCATTATGTGTATCGCTCTCTCTTTTTCACTGTTCTCTTATACCATCTACTGTGTGTTCTGGAATTGAAGTTCATATCCGGATTTATATAGAACACTGGTGTCAGTGACCCCGTTTTGATAATGAAAAATATTTAGGATCATTAAGAATGACCTTGATTACAACTGATACCCCATCATCTGATATTAATGAATCATTTTCATTTAATTTCCTGGATTTTGTTTTTAAGGTGAAACCGATTTTTTGATGATATTATCTTCATAATATAAGTGGTGCCTTTTATTGGAAGGTATAAGAACTGATACGTTTAATTCAATCCAGTATTTAATTGAACTCGTTCACCATGAAAATGTAATGTATACCTGAGCCTTTAGTCATTTATTACAAATTTTTTTTTTCTTGCATGGTTTCGTTTCACCCAAGTAGAATCAATCGTTAAGATGATCCCTGTAATATACATAAAGATATTAAATTTCGTTTCTTTTCTTTTATGTTTCAATGACACTAGAGACTGGAAAAGCCTTTTTTCTTTTACTAACAATTTATTCTTCACGTATTTTATTATTTCAATGCATATCATGTACTTATAACAAATTGAATTTTCTTTGGAAAAAGAAATTATGTAGCTAATGCAAAAGAACAGAAAAAGAAAACATTGAACGAAATATTATGAGGAAACAGATAAGAATATGAACCATTCAAACTGACATTTTGAATTTATTGAATTTTCATATGCGAGATATGGTTTTTCCATTTTCTGTTCCCTTGTTTTTTAGGATTGTGCTAACGAATTGTAGATAACAGAAAAAAAAGTATTCGGATAATGCGTAAAAGGAAGCCTTTTACAATGGCGTTTGTTATGAAATAAATGATATGTGCTCTTCATATCCAGTTCACATGCATGGCTTTTATTTTCTGTTTTCCTGATTTTCTAGTACCAGCTAAGAATGTTAAACTCCTAACAAAATACTATTCGCATGTTACAAAAAAATAAAAATATTTTATCGTTCAACTGCGAATAATGTTCCAATTCGTGTTGAATCATATTTCCTTTAACATATCCCAAAGAAAAATGTTTTCTATTTTCTTTCTTTTATATTACGATTGTATATCATCGTGGCTTATCATGGCTGGTTAGAATAAACAGTATGAGCAGAAGGTAAGAAATTGAGGCAAATAATAAATAAAAGAATAAAATAGAAATCGAGAGGGATGTTACCAAGGCGACGGATATGCCTCTTGATAATACATAGTAAATGGTTATAGAGCACCCCCTTACTGATACCACTACCACCATTATTGAACAGTATAAAAACATTTTAGATGTTGTGAACTCTTTATCTATCATATACCATAAATGTGTAAAGCTTTCATCGTTTCTTGTTCACCTTCAACAGCATTTTTTTTTTGGTAAAATTTATCAATTTTTATATGTTTCAAAGTCATAATATTTTTCATTCCTCCCGTCAGCTATTCGTCTTTATAGCTCATTCAATTGAAACGTATTGATTTGCCCCCCGATCATTAGAAATTAAATTCAACCACCATAAAATTTATGTATTTTATTGGTATACTTCTTTTTAAACAAAACTTATGGCACATTTTTATAGGCATTCATTTAAAACAACTTTATCCAATAAAAACCACTTTCAATCATTTGAAATCCAATGGAAATTCAACAGGAAAATTCAATATTTTTTAACGGAAAGTTTTATTTTCAAAAAATTTAAAACAATTAATAATTTATTATATGATTCGAAGAATAAAACATCAAAAAAAATATATTCAACATCTGATCTAAATATATTCAGGATGTAATACACTCAAGGTAACAGAATAATATTTGCCATTAACTTAAATAGATACGATATTTCATATATTTTTATGTCCTAATTCATCATTTTATGGAATATTTGAGTACCTCTGAGCCGCGCACAATCAATTTTTAGCATAAGAGTGTAACTCTGACATTTGGGATCACAATTTTCATTCTAATTTTGAAATGGCATTAGCAGTGCAAAAAAAAAAGAAGAAAAGAAAATTGACAAGGCTAATCCACGGATGGCATATTATTCAATTAGCCTGAAACTGTGCAAATTTAAGCAGAAATAAAAAGTATTACAGCAAATACGAAATTTTCTATTAGGCACTGCATTTTTATGCAAATTTTTCTGAAGGATTATCGATACTTTTATCAATACAATCAACTGCAATACTCATCAATTAGTTGACATCGCCCTACAGTACTCAATTCTCTTGTTAACTAGCGACCAATTCAAACATTTTTTAACAAGTTTATCATCTAATTCTGTTAGAGATACTCAACTTGTGAAACCGTTACAACCCAAAAACGATTGAATGCAACGAAAGTGTTCTACTCAACATACATCAATTGGATGTTATGCAAAAATAATTGTTTATTATTATCCCTGGTATTTCGGGTGAAAAAAAAAAAAACTAATTCAGGGTATGTACCATCAATGAGATGCAAAAATTTTTTTTTTATCGATGGATTTTATTATTCTGAATTGTTGAACCATACTTAATACCATGATTATGCTCCACTCGTTAACATAGCAAATAAGCAATAACATAAAAATAGAGAAAAAAAAAAAGAGAAAATAACACGGGATATACTAACGAAACTATTTGAATTATTTTATTGGCATATTTGGAATGATTGGAAAACATTATGCTGCCATTCAAGTGAAATACAAAGTCATTTCGTTATTGCGTACTACTATGAATCACATTGAAATCAAACGTTTGGGGAGCTTCTCATTGTGATTGCAACCAAACATAATTCATTCCAATATATTTTATATGAAATGCATTTTATGTTTTTCCATGATAATTTACATGTTTTTCTTCATTTTCCCGGCTACAATTTTCTAGGTATACATTTTTTTCTCTGCCCCAAAGTGAATATAATTTATTGAAGCAGCAGATGAGTAAAATATAAAATAAAATGACTACCAAACACTCGCAAAAGAGAATTTTTATTCAGAATAGAAGTGAAATGAAATAGCATACACATATACATACGATGATCGAATAATAAGGATATTTTTGCATTCGTTTTCATACACAAACTATAGTCAACGTGTGTATATTCATACAATCAATAGAATAACAACATGCGAAATAACGAAATTTAATACAGGAAAAATATATAGAAATACCGGCAATTGCTTTTTTTTTTTTTGTATATTCGAATATGCAAATTAGATTTTCAAATTATAGATCGAATATACTATAAATAAAATTCAGTTCAGCTTGTGCATTGCATCATCATCATCAACATCATCACTATGCACAAAGGGAGACCATAAGTAAATCTCCATACAGAAGAATTGGGTACGTGCTGATCACACGGGATATTGGAAATACCATACATGAATAAGAAAAAAAAAACTATAGAAAGGGTTGATTTCGACACAAAATCACCAACCTAGGAATATATTGGTGATTGAATATGCAAATAATTTGCATATCATAGGATATACACAACAACAGGAAAAAAAACTAACGAGAATTACTAACATCCAGAACATAACATCATCCGAAACAGAATAGAATAATAACGCGGATATTATGTGACAGGATAAAAAATTGATTCAAAGAGCATTGAATTTTAACCCACCTAGATAATGGCAATATATTAAACAATAATAAATATCCTTTTCATTTTTTAAAAGAAACGGCAGTGTTAAACATAAAAACTACATACCCTTGGTTAAGAAATCGACAGGAAAGCGATTGTCTGATCAACAAATTTCTTCGATGTAATGACCGTTTTTTCACCTTAATGTATGAACGATGGTAAATTTCATTTATGCAGCAATACAAAACACTCGTTACCTGACGTGGGCCTCTTAATCGATGCCAGCATCCGAGTGAAGGGTTGTGATAAATAAAAAAATTAATTTATTCCAAACGAAATCATTCCTGCTGATGGGTTCAACTGGTACAAGATTTATTGTGTGACGAATTCAGTTATTTGGCTCTTCTCTTTATGAATAATGTTGAAATTTAATCTTTTCAACTGAAATAAAAGACATTTTAGTTAGGTATAACATCTGATATGCAAATGAATTACACATACGATCATTATGAAAGCCCCTGTCACTCTTACTCTCTCTATGTTTCGATATTCAGTGGTATAGCTCAGTCACACCGGTTCAATCGTTCAATAGATTCTGGAAACGATTCAGTTGGGAACAATTAGACTGAGGAATTCATAAAATCCAGATTCAAATCAGTTTTGTGTAATTTAAATTGATGTTATAGAAGCCAATCTACACGGTAGTATTCCATTTTCAATTACATTATTTAATGGTGTGAATATCATTTAACGTATAACTGAACTAATTTACCATTTAATACTGCAATTCCATAGTATTGCAGTTGAACAGTACAAAATTGTTGTTTTACCAATTGTTCATGGGAATATTTTCTAAATTAAATGTTCTGTTAAATTACAAAATTTATTATATTTATCGTCTGTTTATGTTTTCAATGTTTAAATCATTTTAGTTGTTCACTTCTGTTTTTAATAAAATTCAAATTTTTGTGTGGTTAAAGTGAAGGAGCTCTTTTATGTGCACTCTAATCTTCATAGCGTTTCATATAAAATAATTCAAAAATGGAAAATATTTTATAATCTTGTTCAAATTAGTAACGTTGAAATGGTTTACCCTAAGCTGATGCTTATCTACATAGATGGCAATATGAGCTTTTTACCGCATTCAATCAACAACATTGGTAGTCGTCTATTGCTAAACCCGAAAACAATTCAAATGAAAAAGTATATCAATTCAATCTTCTATTCATAATATTCATTCGTCTTTTGTTGGAGGGTTGAACGATTTGTTCCTTTTATTCTTTGTCATTGAAAGAAAATCGTTTGGCAAACATCATAAGATTCGAGGTCCAATCGAGGGCCGTCAATTTTTTGGACATGAATTTTAGACAAAATGTCTATGCTCAAGTTGTAAAACATAAAAGAGTGACAAGAACATTCTAAACATACGGATAATATACATTGAGTATAGAAAACAAACAGCTTTGTACACAATGCCAAATAAAAAAGAGTACTGGAGTATAAACTAAATCTTCTTGATGTCTTTTTGTTTAAGTTTTAACTTATCAATTGGTTTTCTTTTGGATAAAATGGAAACTAATAAACATAGCTAAATCTCTGAATCTCTATATATGTGTACATGCTCTTCTTTTTATCCATCACTCACCACAGCATCATTTTAGCATAAATGTGAATAGGAAATTGGAAAAAAGGAACCCTCTCCTAATATCGAAACGGTATCAAACAAAATGGAACTTCATTCAATTGACAAGATCTTTGCAATATACAATTTGCCATATTTTGCATTCAGATAAAAGCATACTTTATAACGCCAACCACCACCACCACCAAATCATTTCCATTCCACCCCACCTAATACGTTGGCTGTCGCCATCAACTCTACTTTAAGAAGATGGGAATAAAAACCCGTCACTGTATATGACGGTACTCTCTATCTGGTTATTACCAAATCAACCCTCTCGATACCAATATTTCGTTTCTGATATTGAATTTGTACATCGACATCGCATTTATACGTTTCGCATTAAACATCAAAACCATCGTATTAGAAGCACCACGTCATTTTGCCATTTTCTGATTACCAGAGGATTGGAAAATTATCCCATGTGTATATTTTCCATTTTTTTCTCTTTTCTCTTTTATATTTTGGGTGTTTGTATGCCATTTCTTTCAAATTTTTATGTTTCTTGGTCGTCTTCCACTCACACAGTGTGTCATCAAATTTAGAATTGAGCTGAAAAAAGAAATATAAGAATATCAAATCAGAATATATACACGTAACAGAAAATGCTCAGATGAACACACTGTTTCAGTGCTATTTTCCCTTACTTCAGTGATGTTCATCTGATGCTCGAAACACAAAAATTCTGTTATTGCCTTTTCATCCTTTCGGATCAGTAATATGGCATTACATAAATATCTATTCTTGTTATTTTCCATCAGTTTTAGCTGTTAGTATTAACGCCCCACTCAATCCAACCAACTGAAAGTGGTATCGGTAAATACACTGTGCTGTGCGATGATGTTTCATCCAGGCCAACAGAGCAAAAGCTCCAAACGAGATTTTTCCTTTTTATTTTCAAAGAGTAGAAGAAAAAAAAATACAGAAAATAATGTAAAATACGAGACTTAATATAATGCAAATGGAAAATAAGAATACATTTCCACGAATCAAAAATACCCGCTGATACTAAACAGAATAGAATTTGGCAACAAAATAAACGGGGAGTATTTGATATTTTGTATTTTGCTTATTCTCGGTTGAACGACATACGATGAGACTAGAAAAGTGAAAAAAGATGAAAAAAGATCATCTAAAAGTGTATACTATTTCAAACATCAAAACATAAAATGGATTTTATAGAAAACCATGAGATGGTATTATGTAAGAATGAGGACCATATCCTTTTATTTTCATGTCGTTCGACTGTATCGTTGAGTTTTAGATGAAATGTATTATATATATTTTGGATACCTTTTCAGTTTTTTTTTTTTTTCATTTCTTGTTGGTTGAAAAGAAAAAGGATGAAATGCAAAAAAAGCAAAGAGAAAATATAAAGAATATTGGAGATGAACAAGACGAAATTCGGGAAAAAAAAATAATACATCCAACGAGATGAAGGAAAATGAAATAAAATATAATGGGATCTAAAGGCAGCCACATATTCTGTGCACAGTGGGATACTTACTGTATGTTTAATATGATTTTGAGATGAGTTCACATTTAGAATGTGAAGTAGGTGGAAACTGTTTGATTATATCAAAATCCAAACCCATTCATATATGGTATGGTGCCACTCAACTTTCCAAACGATAGAAATATAACAACCCTATGTGGCCCAACATAACTCTTCTTTTTATGTTTATCATCATCCACAACAACTCGCTGTTATTTGATAGTGAATCAGCCACTTGATGTTCATTCGCCATGATTCCAACAAAACTCATTCGGTCTTTTATTGGATTCCATCATATGAAACAGAAACTAAAACTGAATAAGAAATGTTCATTTCAGGCCAAAGAAATCATGTAATAAATATTGAATTGCTCTTACCACTTCTCAACAAACGGAAAACTCATGATTAAATCAATTCGATTGCAATGCTCACTGATTTCCTCGTCCCTTCGTAATAGAATAAATTATATCGCATTGTTTAATTCAATTCAAGAGGACTGGTATATTAAGTTACCCTAAAACATCATAAAATCAATTAATGCGGTTGATTTTGACTAATCCATTAAATTACCTACAGCAACAGGTTTCCATATTTTAAATTAGGATTTCATTTCACTTGTTAAATTTATTTTTCAATTTTCATTTAACCAACCCTCATGTACTGTTCATTAACCGTCTTAAACGGTATTGTCATTACACTCTCTAATACTGTGGCTTTTATTGCTCACCCACTCATACCAATTGAGAGTTTCGATGACATGAGTTCATTTTTTATTTCGTCAGTATCATAAAAAATGTTATTTTATACTAAACAGATTAGCGAAAATGAATGTACTGCATACATTGAATGTGACTAAGAAGCATAATAAGATCTTCATCATTGCCTTGTGTTTGGTGCGTGAAAATTATCAGCTCTTCCTCTTCATGTATCACACTTACACCACACTTCCGCAATGAGGGGGGATTAACGAATTCACGTCTTCCAAATAGAACGTTAAAAGCTAATTTAGACAAAGATCGATTTTTGGTATCATAAAGGATCCACTTGGAATATTGACAACGCACTCCCCATTCATTACGACGAATTGAAATTGTGACATAAAACATTATGTTTCTGTATCCTATTCAATATAATAACGAGTTTCCCCATTAATGTTTGTTGTGGATTAGAAACGCCATTCATCGGTATCGGATTGTTATCGTCTGCCACAATGATTAGAGCTCATTATCATTAAAGCCTTCTATTCATTTGATTCATACATTTGGTGAGTTAATCAGCCACCATGAGATTCATTGCCAATCAAAACAGTCACCCACACCCTCCATATACAGCGCCTTACAATAACTGATGATGAGAATAAAATGAATAAAAAAAAATCCATTTCAATTTCACCCTCACTAGAAAGGCACGTAATTTTATTTTCACAATTCGTAATTTTATTTCTTTTCGTATTGAAGCACTATATATTGCCATTTGCATAAAAGTAGAGACCCATCATTCATTCTATTTATTATAGATGCTAAATATACGATGTAAATGTGAATATGTGAAGACATATGAAATACTTCGGTCCCGTACGCATTCTATCTAATACATAATTCATCTTTCACTTGAATGCGTTAGATGATATTCACATGTGCCACTGATATCACATCGCATAGGTGGATGAGCTGATACGTGCCTTTCGGCATTACACGCATCGCATCCTAAGAATACTGTACATCTTCTGATATTCCTCCATAATTATATTCCATTTGAAATAACGGAAAATTTTCGCGTTCAACCGATTCATTTTTATGCTGATATTCTCATTTTCCATTTTTTTTTTTGCTAACAACATTTTCTTATCGTTACAGATTACAAGAAATTTTTGCCCGCCACTTTCATCCGCATGCAAAGAGTTTATCACTCTTCTGTTCGATTGTTAGACGAAGTTACTTTAGAAGTTGGATGCATCCCCCAAAACATAACAAATTGGTATGTGAAAATATTCTACTCGTTTCTTTATTGTCTATTTGTTGAGATAAAACACTGCGCACACATACAACTCATTTATTTTAATAAGAAGACGTATAAAATTCAACACTTATCAACGATTGAATCCCATGTTGAATATTCGTAAGGGGATACAATGAATTTTACCGTGTGTATGTGTTTCGCCCTCTAATGATTCAGCTCCAAAGGAATCTTACAATTTTCAAGGCAAACACAAAAAGTTTTCATCTTAAAGTTACTTTAAGTAACACAGAATATAAAAAAACACTCATTTATGAAGGGGTTTTCAAACTCACTGTTTATTCTGCTATGGCTGGAGAAGTTGGTCCAATTATTTCAGTTACGTTTCGTTGAATACATGGGTCGTTTAATACTCTTACTCCAACAGTATTATATCAGAATCATTTCTCATATTCGCAACGATTCAGCTACAGATATTTCTTGGCTTTTTTTACTTCATTTCGCCATACTACAATGAATGATAATGATATTATGATGGCATGGTCTGGTATAATACAATCATGACCTACATCAAGCACATTTAATTATAAAGCTCGTTCTTCCTCGCTGTACCCCCTCAGTCTCGAATTCTGAAACACTCACTGTTTAATATGCCATTCGTTTCTGTATTTTCCGTATAGTCAAATGAGTATTTTGGAATGGCAAATGATTTTTCCGTCGCGCCGACAACACTCTGTTTTTTTTTCTTTAAATATTATGATGATGATGTTGATGAGGAAACGAAAGGAACGATGGAAAATAAGGAAGACCAACATAAATGAAATCGAGAGTGGAAATTAGAGCAAGGTCATAATAAGCGGAGGTTCATTATACATTGCATGAATTCTATGTAAATTGCTTATGTGTACTATGGAATTATTCATCTTATGTTCTCTGCTCTTAATTTTTCAAGATCATATTCTCTCGTTGATTTATTAGCGTATTGGGGTGAGAGTTTTTTGTTATTATGCTGGTCGAATTAAAAATTTCGTTCAGCTGATGAATGAATTTATTCAGTAGGTGAATAAACTCTACCGAATATAATTTAAGGCCTCCGGTAATATTTGAATACCTTCAATTTACATCATTCTGAAACTATTTTATTCTTCAGTTGATTCGTTTCACGTCTGATTAACAATGATTGACTGAATTTTCCAATAATGATGGCTCCCGAATTTACATCTATGTATTTTCCAAGCACAACTCAACAACCATTTTTTGAAAGGCATTCGTTCTTCGTAACATTTGACAGCAGGAATTCATATAATACAACGCCATCAGTTAAATTGGATTCCTTATTTTTTTCTCGTTTTCAATGCTTTTCTTAACGAATAAGTAGATGGAATCATAATGCTGAACACAGAAAAAAAATGTTTTGTTGAAATAAAGGGGTTGACAATTCCGTCTTTTCTTATTGACGTTCTTATTCTGCCTCATCTCATCTTATGGCGGTAGCTAAAAGAAAATTGGTTTATATTTTTCTTGCTTCTTTTGCGCTTGATAACGAATACACTACAATGAGTATGTGTAGGGTTACCGTGTGTAATGTTAACACAAAAACTCTTATTTTACGTTTCAATTTTCTTTGAATTTCCAACTGGAGGAAATTGAATGTTATGATTTTATGTCTTATTTACCTAAAAATAAAAAAACGAAATTTTTTACTTATTGGATTGTGTTCATAAAGAAATTGTTACCGGAAAATGGCTACGTTTTATTCCCTGAGTAGCGCATTATTCAACCCTTTTCCTTGTCTTCCATATTCAGTGGGTGTTATCGCTGCTACGCCTTTGAACTTACAGAATATTTATATGTGATATTGCGTTCAATCTCACACAAATTTAGAAAAAATATCTGAAAAATATGAGATGTTTTATTATTTTTGATTATAAAAAATTCAATTTCGTAAACATAAAACTTATTTTCATGTATAATAATCAAAAAAGGCTTAAAAATGTTATTGCAATACGTACACAATTCGAGATTCGCGTTTCCTGTAACACTCCACCGTTGGATGGAGCAAGGATTTAAATTCAATTCCATTATATTCGTATTACTATTAGGTAATATGCTTCTGGTTCTGTCATTTGCATATCAAATCAAATCCAAAGTGCACTGTGATTCCTTCATATCGTGTTATCACAGAACAAATTTTCAGATATAATCCTCATATTCGGTAACATTCGTAAAATTTTAATTTGAAAACACACCTGAACAACCACCATATTTCAACCCATCCAAGGTTGAAAATTCATCTCCTTATTGCGTGTTGGATACAGTTGATTATCCTGGATGTGTCCTCCATTTAAATACTCCACAGCAATGACAAAAATATTCGACTCGAATAAAATGACTGTTGCAATTTTATTTCCTTCCATAAAAATTGAATATAATCCCGCCATTCATTCATATTCCATGGATTTTTCTCTCATCAAAATGAGTAAATGCGAATAGAAATTCTTCGACCGAAACGAAATGTTTATAAGTCATAATATGAAAAAAAAATGATTCGTTATACCTACATAAATAAATTGCCAATCCAATGAAATACTTCATATTACATTATGTTCGACAGGTAACTAAGCACATATGCACTGTGTATTCATATTTTCAATTATTACGAAAATGTGTTAGAGTTTAGATAACAATACCGTGCCGTTGGGAAGCAAACATTATTATTTGGTTAGATGGTGGAATGGCTAAAGGAAAAATGTTCATCCCAAATCGATTCATCAAACATGAAAATATTTTATAGCATAACCGAATATATTGAAAATTTATGTGCCGAGACATAAACATAATACACAAAAATTTTGTTTCAAATTTCAATTGAAATGGTTGCGGATGATTTAAGCCATAGTTATCGTATGTGTACATGATTTTCATATACAAACAAAAATATTTTCTTACAATCTAATATTCATTTTCAATTCGTCCATAAATTCACTTGCCATTTTATGAAATACGGTTAACTCGGAATATGAAAACTGAAAGGTAAAATGGAATATTTCCATTCTTCATTGAGACTTATAATTGAACAAAAAGAGAAAGATAGAATTTAATGGAAAAGAAAAACATTATTTAGATCTTATACAGCACTGAGTATGCATTCGAATTTTACATTTTCTCAAGTATGTCAGGATGAAGTAGTACCAAGTGGATGGTACACACAAGACTATTGCTGAATACCAAAATGGCATCGAATTATTCTTATTCATATGCGACTGACGAAAGAATTTCACTTGATTTCATTTCTATTTTATTTTTAATATTTTTTTGTTCACCATTTCCATCTCATATTCGACATTCGGTATGAAGGATTTGTTTTACATTTCCATTCGATTACGAAATCTTGTTACCGCGTCAGGTAGCAAGCTAGCAGCACCAAAAAAGATACACAATAAGCAAACATACGTGTTTTTCATTGAACTTATAATTTATCTAACATATGCAAATAGAAGTGGAAAATACAATGTAGAAAAATAATATCCATTATTCAATGATGTTTTCCACTCTTTGAATGTCTGTAGTCAGTCACACAAATCGTATTGCCATTTTATTTCATATTTTACCAGTTCGGAATATTGTTACAGATATACGATTCTTTCCTTATTCTTTCAATCCAATTGGAACAGAGGAAAACTCAACAAGAAATCAGATTTTTATTTGCCTTTGTTTGCAAACAAACATTCATGCAGAAGTAGAACGATAGAAAAATGAATTCAACTGTTCTACCCACTTCGACGATTACTGTCGACAGCATGAAAATTTTCTGTTTTCTCTCATAAATTGTCGCAATATTATGGCGAAAATAAGTATTCCAGTATGAACACAAAATAAAGCGATCCAATTAAATTGTTGTGAATTCATAGTGAATGATTTAATTCCATCACGTTGTATTTTAGGATCACTCACATCAGTGTGACATCCTGCTGTATCATTGGAAGTTATTCAATCCATAATATTAGTCTCTAATTATGTGTCAGCGCCCACCGTGTTACTGATCCGATAACTATTAATCATTGGTATTCACTAAATTCATTGAGGGCCACACGGTCGTACAGTGTATGTCATTGCTCGGCGTGTGTGCATTACCTTTAATTCCTGACATTTGATGATCTTATGAAACGCATGATAAATGAACAAGGGGCTACATATCAATCCTCAATCAATGGAAGTCATGTCATTGCTACTATCGAATCGAATAACAATGTACGTTTTATAAAACTGAGGGTTGTTCAGTTGCCACACACAAAATACCAATAAATTGATTTCTATTGATCGGCGAAGGAGGGCTCAACAATTCGACGGTAATCAAATGGATTATTGAACAAATTCTCGGTTCAATGGACTCACACTCATTTGATGGTTTCAATATACTAGATCTGTCATTTTAACATGAAATTAATTAAAAACAAATTGCATACCACCAATTACCGGTTCTATTAACGTACGAATAACCAAAAATAAATAAAAAAACAAATTAATTAAATCAATTCATCATCGTTAATTAACAGTATAAGTCGGTTCAGTGAATTATTTCACCTGATGAATGGGACATTAAATTGTATTACATTTAAATTTCTGTTCACCAATTACTCTTAATCTTATGATCATACCGAAATGTTATTCACGATACCATCTACAGAGAAAAGATTTTTTATTATATGTCTTAAGCATAATAACCATTAATAATGAACTTCTAATAAAACTGCTACTGTCATATCATATTTCATCATATTCCATCCAATTATGTAAATTAATTCATAAATAAATTCACATATTTATAACAAGGTAAGACGATTGCCAATACTCAGTGTGAATACTCCGACTACAATTATAATTGCTACTGATCATTTTTATTTTCTTTTATAAAGTTGATTTAATGATCGACCAACCGTGTTGTATTTTACTTGAAATCAACGTTAAATATATTCCCTTGTTACTTGTAAACCTAAAAATAAAATTATTTATTAACCAATTTGATTCAATCATTAATGGATATTCTGTATGTTTCACTCTCTTTTTACGTTCCCATTACATTATTACTGTTTATAGACTGTTATGGCTACCGTGAATTGCATTAATAAAACAAAAAAAAAAAGGTTCGCGTGATTGCGATATTAAATCGCGTTAATTGACAATTGTTGCATTTTTCTATACCAAAACTTATAGTGAGACACTTGAATACCGCAATCATTTTAAATTCTATTATACCATTTCTTAATGTACTATATTATCCTCTGATTTTTTAAACAGAAAAAAACATTATTTAATTGCTTCGTAACCTATAAATTGTTTGAAAAAGATATAATAAAACTAAACGAAACAAAATAATTCACTAATTGCAAATAATATTAAATTGTCATTTCAAATTAATGGTTCAGATGGTAAATAAAGTATCCCCAATAAAATTCCATTGATAGAATACGAGACTTTTTCATTCCAATTGAATATGTTTTATTTTTTCTTGTGTTTTTCATATAATTTCATTTATTGTTAATAAAATAACAAATCTGCGATTACTTGAAAGTGCATTTCAGCATAGAAATATTTTAATATTGAAAGTAACTAACATAAAATACTTCTCTCCGCATTTGTGAATGACGAGGAATTCCTTTCTAATTCTCAAGATACAATAGACTAACTATGATATGAATATTTACAGTTCTCATATACACATAATATCATTTGATATCCAATGAAAATTTTGTAATATCACAACTTCTTGTATTTTTTTCTCAGTGATGTTAAATTTATTATCGTCAATAATTTATTATTAGTTACTTAAATAAATTCCAAACGTGCTTATTAGCATTAAGTGTCTTTCAATAACTTGAAATTTACATTTCCTTGTATTTATAATATCCATACTACATAGTATGATAAATACACTGTAGTAATATTGAACAGAATTTACGAGAGAAAAAAAAATGACTTTAGTAAAACAAAACAAAAAATGTTAAAAAGAATAGCCAAAGCTATTCGACATTCAATAAACTAAATCCATAGTTGGTAAGAGAAATTACCCTGAAGGAAATTTCTTTCTTCTAAAGAATCTCTCCTCATTTTCATTCAACAGAACCAAAGAAAAAACCGCTAAAGCTGTTTGGCTCCACACTCCATTTAAGTTTACCAAAAATAAAAAGAACCGTATTAAGACCATCAGTAATAAAAATATTTATCCCAAAAGTACCATTAAACATATTAAAAATTGTTCTTTTTTTCGATTTCAGTCATTGGATATTGAAATCTAATATAGAGATTATTGAATTCTTTATCATACCAATCATAAGCTTGTTGCATGCAAGAAATCAATTTAAATATTTTAAATAAATAATAATCTTGTGTTTTCTCCTACTTTAACCACATAATTTGTTAATGTGAAAACCGCAATCAGCTACCAAACGAAAAGAAAAAAATTGAAATATATTAGCCGTTGATTTTGTTTTGTATACATCAGCAGGATATTAGTGATGAAAGACACTAAACGAGTTTATGAAATTAAGTAATCTTGTAAATTGGCTAATTTCCCTTCAGGGGTTTCAAGCATATCCGATTGTCATATTATTCATTGGAATTCCTCTACATGAACGTATGTATACGACACGATTTATTAGATGAACTAACAGTTCACCAGTTTGCCAGTATCTAATGAATTTTACTTATTTGAATATTTGCGATTTAATAACCCAATTTAGTATCGTTTGATACAATAATAACAACCGATATTTTAATTCAAACGATATTCGATATCACCAGTGTTAACGAATAACTTCGTCAACATGTAATGATAATTCATTACAGATTCCCATTAACTTCAAATATGAAACGACATAGCCAGCTGTTAACATCTACATCCCATAACTGGTATTCGATTAACCTGTTAGACAAGAAGTGTCACACCTTCTCAGAATATCCATCGTATGAATAACATTTCCTTGTATCTTCCAGCCGTAAGTGCAATGAATATAAAAAGAAAATATCAATAATACATAAACAAAATTATTATCATAATGAAGTATAAAATGGAAATTTTAAATAATTGGCAATAAACTGACCGTTATAACTGGTTGATTACAGATGCTCAAGTCACCATGTAAATTCCACTACATCCATTTATGGATACAAGATGATAAATATTTTTTAATTTGTGTAATTCATTTAGAATTATTTATATTGCAATAACACTTGCAGGTATGTCTTGTAAACGTTCATTTGAATGGTATTACACTTATCACAATTACATCAAAGAATTTGTAGACATGATGTTTATTGGTACTTTAAATATACGATTACACAAAAAATCTAACAAATTGATGTGAATTCCAAAATTAATGATTTTATTCGATTAACAATTTATTATAAATAAATAATGAATTTAATTATTTAACACACCTCAACTATGAGCTATTAATTTCGTATTGATGCTATTTCAATTGATTGTAAAACAATTTTTATTTAAATATTTCATTTAGTGACAGTTATATTAATGGTTATTCATTTTCATCTTCAATATGTTTAAAACAGTTAGATGAAAATTATAATCTGTATAGAAGAGGCTGGTATGTTTCTGCATGAATAATTGATTTTAACGTTCACTTAATATCTCTCTCAGTATTTTTAACATTTTGCATTTCACCTCTAATAATGCATACTGATGGGCTCCCGTGGACTATGTTAGGATTAAATCACAACATTCAATTACATAAAATTATTGATGTACCATCCCTGAATTAAAATTTCCTTCCCATTACACAAAAACCGTCATATTCAAATATTTATAATACTTATTAATGCAACCAGTACCAAAATTCATTTTTTTGATATTGTCTTTAGACCACATTAATAATATTTCATATCGTTTGATCATGTAACATGTAATAGCAGTGAAATAAAAACCGATAAAATTCATTGCATTACGGTTGAACAGTCTTATTCATAACCAAAACATATCGAAGAGTTACATTCAATTCATGTTTCAATGGAAATCGCGAAAAGGTAATTTTTTATTCTAACCCCATTTTCTATTATTCTTTATGATTAGAAACATAAATTTTAATATTCAAAAATTATATTGCAAATTATGAACCCTTTTATCATATCTTTTCTATTCGGTGAGAGGATGTGTTTGCAATTGAACCACAGATAGGTTTGTTGGTATGATTGCATTCCATACCATGCACTACTATAGTTGACTAAATATTCTGATTGAATTCTGGATATAGACAACACCATTCACTGTTTGTTATTCTCTAGTGTTTAACAAACCATATACGAGTTATTTCAATCCAAATGCGATGTAATAATCAACGATAATGTTTATCAGGAATATCCGCAAAAACCCAACAATAACAATAGCTGATGCCACTCATAGAGACCGAGGTAACAATAACAGAATATAATACCTACCTGACTTCCCATCTTCTCAGCACTGTTGTTATGAATTGTTTGTTTCGAATACAATACTACAATTGGTATTGTAGCAATTCTCTTTTATTTTACGGCCTTAGATTGATCCCATCCACATTAGTCAATCGTTTCTAACAAAAAATAAAAAAGGGCAATTTTTATTTATCAGAACTGAAACATCTTGGAGTAATGCATCGATAATCTTACCTTAATGTCGCAACAGAATTGAATGCAGTCAATGGCATTCGGATGTGCAATAACTTTTTGCATTATAATAATTTTTACCTGAATGACGATGAGTCATTATATTCGCACCAATTATGAGATTAGTTCACATTCAACTGTATTATGTAGTTACGTTTAATTAGATACTTATTTCAATGGAGCACATTTTAACTTTAATTTTAGACGCACTTAACCTAACTTTATTTCACTTCTAATTATGATTGCTGGTTCTGGAACAATTTAACTCACATCTTTTGTTATTCTTTTCGCGAAACACTTCCAGAGTTTGAATAAATTTATCATGCCAATTATTCCTCGATTATTACCGTATTAATTAAATTACTTATCAACCTAACAAATTTTATTAATTTTTATTACACGTGCCTATTGTCTATTACACAATGTTTCTATTTCATTCCACAATTTTTTTTAATCTATTTGAAACTATTTACGTACTTTCATCGTCAGAGTTCTCTACGATTCATCCTGACGGTATTGCAGAGTAGGATTTCGATTGATTGCAGCCAGTTGCCACCAGTCGAACCATTTCCAAAAATCCTTAAAAGCGAATACAGTCAGTCGGTCGATACAAAAAATCTATTATGGTAGAACAGTCGGTCGTGAATTTTTCTGTCGGTCGGAAAAAGTCAATATTTCAATTTGATTTTATTCACATCTCATATCATCACCGTCACTTAAATGCAGTCGCTACTGCAGCTGACTCGTTTTATCCTATTTGCATCCTTTGCATCAAGCTATTTGAATAGTAGAGATGTAAAAAATGTGATGCATATTATACGTTGCGTACTAAAAATGTGGTTCATAGCGCGAAATTAAAGACTGTCATATAACAATGTATAAATAGAACGAATCAGTGAATGGTTACGATACATCAATTGCCACGGAAAATCTCAAGAGATGAATAAACGTATACTTGGTTTACGTGAGAATATTCATACGTTTTTTCATAATCCAAGTTAGTGCGTCTTGAATAGAAGTGAAATTTGTTAGTGTGACAACAATTACGGTAAGTGTTTTTCCTTTTTTAATTATTTTTATGATACATCCTGATTTAAAAAATGATCCAAGTCCATTATTAAATGCCTCTAATCACGTTTATTTATAAGATTACATGAAATTATTGAAAATATCACGAATTTATTAGATTCTATTTCGGTCGTATGAAAGGTGTCTCAAGGATGAGGCCTCATTGAGGTTAGGTTTTTACATGTGCACACATGCATGTAAATTAATTGTATTAAATCTCTTAATTTCATATCTATTTCTTTGAAAATTAAGAGAAATAGCGATTCAAATAAAATTCGCATTCCAACTCAAGTGATCTCATCGGACATTATTTCCAATAAGAAGGGACATTGCATGGATGTTCGAATTCTATTCTCCGTCCAAACAGCTCATTCTTAGTCGAGACTCGTTTTCAACCATTTCCAATGAGATTGCGCAATACGTATCCAACTAGCTCAATAGAATCTGAATGTGAAAACTACCTCAGCAACCCCTAACAACTAAACCACAGGCGGATCATTCAATTGCTTTTCTCTGCAGGGTATAAAATTTTACTCAGGGGCGTTACATATTCACCCTTACACATCAAATATAATCAGGTTCCCTTTATTCAACTTTACTATCGGCTAGTACATTCATTTCATATCACAATTCCGTGTTAACGTGCAATAATTTTTCTCAGCTCCCGATTAAAAAGTTAAAAAAATGTGTAAATAGTTAACTAAAATTTTAAAATATTAATCGTGATTTATTTATTAGGAACCAAAAATAAAATTAAAAGAAATTTATAATCGGTCGTTCATCGGTGCAACTAAATGAAATTAAGTAATCACGTGAATTTTAATCGGCAATCAAACGGTAAAGAAATTCATAACCACCACCAGTCCACCAATATTTAGAGAACAGTTTTCCTAATTCAGTGAAATGGCCACAGAGAGCGTACTGTGAGTTCAATGATACGAAAGAAACGACGGCTGGTGGTTTGGGAAAACTTACGAGTGAAAGGGACAGTAAACGGTGCTGGGTGAAACTTGTGCCTTCTGTGCTAGACAAGGAGCGGGTGTTGTTCAAAGGAGCGATAAGCCAAAGTAGTCACTTTAGTTCCCTGGCTTTTTTTTCCTCTCAATTTCCATTCTTTTTTTCTTTTTTTTTTGCTACGTTCAACTGTATGCGGAGATCAAATAAAAAAGTAAACGTAACTCATACTAAATTAAAAACAGAACGCGCACCGATGCAAACAGAACGCATAGGAACATTTTTACAAAATAAAAAAAAAAAATGGAAAAAAAAACTCGACAAGTAAAAAGTTGGCGGACGCGATATTTTCATATGCTGAAGCTGAACCAAGAAGACCGACCATTCGCAATTTGGCTTTCGAACTGTGTGGTAGTGATTGTGGGATAGTTAGCGGCACTTGGTGTTCTTTTCTGGTTTATTTCTTTTATTTTTATTTTCTTGCATTTTCATATTGAAAAAAAAAACTTTTATAAAAGAAATTTAACTTGTCTTTTACAACAAAATAGACTGATTGAAGAAAAACAGAAATTCTCATATCAAAGTTATTGATAAAATAATTTTTTTTTTGTTTCTCGTAAAGACTTAACCACTGAAATATTCTAACAATTTATTGAGTAATTTTTATAAATTGAAGTGCATAGTGAAATCAACTATTTATTCAAAGAAAATATTTAAAGTGATTTTTATGGAATCGATTGTTAAGGAAATTCAATTGATCAATTTGAAATAAATTGAACGAAAGAAAGAAAAGAATAAGAATTTCATTATCTTGGAATAATAATTTTGGGATATGAACTTAATTAAATTCAATTTTTTATCGAGTAAATGATTGTGATAATTTTATTAACTGAAATCAATTGCCGGTAAGTTTTTGATAAAAATTTTTTTAATTAAACCAAAATTATGTGATTGCAATTGAGTTTTAAATTTTGAAATTTAAAACGGAAAAAAAGTGAAAATGTTGATGAACCTGTCACCACTCTAACGTAATAGACTTATGTTCTTATCTTATACGTATCGGATATCATTAGATCATTTACAAGCAGGTGTTGAAGCACACTTGATTATAAATCCTGTCTGAGCCTAGAAGTATTGTTTTCATTACGGTTTTCTGTTCTTGTATTATTTACCATTAAAAAAAGAACAAAAAAAAAGAAATAATTGTCTGAACAATAGAGGAAAACTTATTTATTGTTGATTATCTATTATTTGTTTTCTATAGATTTTGAGTGTTCAGGGTTTCTTCTTAAATTTCAATTTATTATAGTTTCTTTTTAAATGGGGATTTTCGTTATTCAGGATGATCTGGTAAATTGAAACGATAGAATAAAAGGTGAATATGCCAGTAACAAAAACCAGTGCATGAGTATATCGGTGTATAAATTCAATCCATATACGAACGTAAAACTGATGAGAAGCCACCTTTTATATTTCGATTACCTGCGTTTATAGATGAACAATATAATTATTAGAAGTCTCTTTTCTATTATAAACGTAAATCCCACAAAGTGAGTGATACAGAGAGAGAGAATAAAAAGAGAGATTATTTACGATTTAATCTTATAGACGATTTGGTCAAAAGGCAATTTATGTAATTCAGTGAAAGCATAAAATACATCAATGTCAGTAATTCAATTCAGAATCTTTTCATGTTATCGTCGTGTAATCACTAAAAGAAATGAATAAAAATTGAATGGTCTAACTTTTATCGATAAGTTTTAATGTGAGTTGTTTGAGTCTCTGTCCATTAAAAAAAAATCAAATGCAATATCGATGTGATTCAGGTAGCCAACAGTTCAAGTGTATGTTTGAACTAAGTGAAAATGAAAGTTTTTTTTTTCTAACAAAATTTCCAATTGAAAATTGATTCTCAGTTAAATTTAATGTGAAATACTATCAATTTTATCCTTAACCGACGGTTACAATATTCATGGTTTAGTTGCGCCCACTAAACCATGTTTAAAATAGCTAATAAATGGGCAATAAAATGAAACAGTAAAAATAAGAAATGACTATGAAACGTAGAAAAGAAAATGAGAAATGTTAAAAGTTCTTTTAAACGCGAAAATTTTAAAAATAAATACAATAAATAAATAGACGCGTTTAGAGTTAACCTTTGATTCTATGGAATTATTTATTCGCATATAAAATCAGCTTATATGAGTACAATGCCACGACCGCAAATATCTAATCTTATCTGTTAAGTTTAAAGAGGCAGACATCGCAAATCTATTTTTTTTTTGTTCCGTCTCTTATTCGGTATAGAAAACAGAAAAAAAAAATTCAAACACAAACGCTGAAATGAAATAAGATGAAAATACACAAAATGAACATTCAACATTTTATAAAAGCCAAAAGATAATTGTAGAATTTATGGTCAAATCTAATCTTAATTAATTTAATGTAACTCACGTCGTTCAGATTAATCCCTTTTGGCCTTTTATCAAGTGAACCTAATGGATGCCCTCATAAACCGGTGAATATGTTTTGTTTTTAATATATAAATAATTCGATTGGTAATAAGTGGCGAGTAGACATTATAGTGGGATACTTAACGAAGTTTAATCATCAAACGTGCTGATAAAATTTTGTTTCTTTTTTCTGCAATCAGTTTCTGTTCATACCGCATGGAATTTATGTTAATTGTGTTCATTCTTATGATAAGACTGACTCGAATTTAAATAGTTTTATGATTTTCTGATTTTGAGTGAACCAAAAAACTAAAAAATGTGTGTTAAGTGTGGTGGAGGATTGTCTTTTGAAGAGTAGCCGGTTCAAGATTACCCGGGTTCCTTGTGGTTCTTTTGTTCAAGGCTAACATCTTTTAAGAAGTTTATCATCCATTCGGTAATTCGGCAACTAAAATATTGTTATAATATGAATTTTATATATTTTTTTTTAACTTGTGTATCATGAAAAGAAACCCACCTCCTGATCTTCGACGCGTTGGTCATGTCATTCTCAATGTTATATTAATATTCTTGTTGCTTTTGGTATTTGGAGTGTTGTATCTCATATAACTTCAACTGTTTATAACAGACATTTTTAGTGCCATACTATCATAAAAAAAAAATACCTCCAAAATACAATAAAATAAAATATGCAGGCTTGATAAGAGTGGAACCAAATATAGCTCGACTTAAGAATGACGGTTTCAACTTATATATTCCTTAAACCCAAAGATGTTCAACTGATGCTGACTAAAATTCACAGGCAAAAGAGACCGTATTTTTTTCGGTATGGAATGAAATGTATAAAAAAAAAAGAAAATAATATTATCCAGCCCAATATTTATTACGATATATTCAGTTAGGGAGAATTAAATCTGTTCGTTAACTACAAGAGAGTAGAAAAAAAAAGAATCTTTATACCCAGAGACCTCATATTTCTCTTCTGCTGCATACCTCACATGTTCAATAAAAGGCAAGAAAAGATGAATAAAATAAATATTAAAAAAATATAAGAAGTAAGAAAGAATATTAAGATGATTCAACAAGAGTGATGTACAAAAATCTCTGACTATTTGAAAAGTTCAACTGGAAACTAAAGATGTAACAATTTAAATTCCATTCTGGCGTATTTAAAACCGATTTTCTTCATAACTGCCATTCCATCATATAACAACATATTTCTCATTCATATTTTTCTTTTCTTTTTTTTTTTGTATTCGCGAAATTTTAATTTTGTTTATCATAATTTGCATGAGCATAATACATTTTATGTATTTGAAATGTTCCGCAATAAAACCATTCTCGTTCAATGTTAAAAGTCACAGGAATCAGAAGTAAAAAATAAAAATTGATATAATTGCCAAATACTGTAACTGGGCTGGTTTAGTATTGCGTCAATTTCCAAACAGTTTTGTTGGAAATTAAACTAAAAGTCAGGTTGATTTCATAATTGAATGGCTCGTGTGTAAACAGAAACAATTTATTGAGTTTTTTTTTTTTTATTTAATGCAGAATAACAAAAAATAGCATTACTGTTCATAGGGAAATTATCAATTATTTCTTATCAATTTTTCCCAAATATTGTTGAGTGTTTTGTTTGATTGTGGGGTGTTATATGGGGCTGTTTGTTATTCGCAAAATTCTAATCGAAAAGTCAATGAATTTCTACATTTT
Organism: Coboldia fuscipes; assembly: GCA_001014335.1. Lineage (NCBI taxonomy): Eukaryota > Metazoa > Arthropoda > Insecta > Diptera > Scatopsidae > Coboldia > Coboldia fuscipes. The sequence continues at coordinate 172,930 of JXOR01000146.1, read as the reverse complement.
TTGTTGGCCACGAACACGATTAGTTTTAACTCTGAAAATACGCACAACGTATTTTATTTGATGTGAATTCGCATATGATCTCTGGCTGTATGTACACAATATTATTTATTAGTAAAGTCTGATTAAATAAAGGGGTTGAATTATAACTTATAGCCCAGCAAATATAAGATAGGGTATTACAATAAATAAAAGTTTGTCAATTACTTCGTTATTTTGCGGACAGGTGTCAATTTGCACCGATCACCTGGGTGAATGTTTGCCATTAATGCTTAACCATTTGCAATTATTTTATTGGTATTGCAACAGTAGAGGTGAGGTATTTTATCTCTTTTTTTTTGTTCATAATTATCCCCACATACGGTTTACATATTTCTATCAATGAACGGAGAACATGTAATTATTTCTGCTAGTGAATAGCATAGAATGGTGGTGCAAAAACGTATATAAAAACGGTTGGCCTTCGTTGTGTCACTCATAAGTCTAGAAATGGTTGCCCATTTGTGTAAGCACCATCTACGGGATCTTTTTCGTTCTCTAACAATTCAAATTGAGTAGAACATTGTATTTGGAAGTGGCCCATTGAATTAAGTGTGAATTGAGGATTTATGTTAGGTGAATGCAAGCACACCTTAAGTTAGTTCTTTGTATTTTGCTAAACACAGATTCATGTGTATAAAATTTTTATTTTTATAATTCTTCAAAAATTTTAGATTCCACGAATGATTTATTTATCTTGGTTAGTTGTGCTATTTAGATTGAATTACAATAAGATGTGGTAGTTTACTATAAAACTTAAATAAAGAGATCTTAGACATTTTCAAATGACGAAAATAAAGAATTATTACTTTGATTTTAATACTTAAACATTAACAAGTACTGAAAATTGAAATCATCAAGAATATAGTCGTATAAGATCATGTGTTTGCATAAAATACAAAACTCAACTAATTGAAGTGATACATGATGATGTTAAATATTGAGGTGGTACCAGAATAAATATTAAATTTTAACTGGGTATCAACATCAACAGATAATAAATTTAAAAAAAAAATATTTAATTGAATTAAGTAAATCTATAAGATCGTTGATTGCCACTTGAGTATAATGTAGTAAATCAAATTGAAATGTTTTAAATCAATTTAGAATTTAACAACGATCGTTAAAATTTGTCTTATCGTAATTGTTGGATTTCGTCATCAATGTATAAATGTGTTCAACGTCTCCAAAAATTAATGAGTTTTTGGCTCCAACTATAAAATTTTTTAATCTTCTTTTTTTTTTTATAAATCTAAGACATGGACTTTATCGATTCAGAGATTTGATGATAGTGAATAATAAAATACGAAATCTTATCTCATATGAATCACCTGGTCGCGCATTTAGTGTGGGTGTTTTATATAATAAATCTAAATTTTATTGCATACGATGGAGGAATAACAAAAAACAATTCGCAACAATTGTCAGTTCAAGTAGATTTAATTGATGGGTTATGGTATTCGTCAGAATCGAAACCACTAACTACTTGTTCCATCGATACAACGATATTTTATAGACATTCGTTCTAGAAATGATAAATAATTTAATGGAAAATAAAAAGGTGAAAAACAGAATTCGTCTGTTTATTTATTAACGCGATTTTTTATGATCATCTTTTTTTTTTCAATATTGAATCTTTAATTGAACACAGCGAAACTCTATTCGCATCAATGTTCCTTTTATTATGACGGTGTCTTTAAGAATCTACTCATTAATAACATGTTTGCATATTTAATTTATGTCTGACCGTTGTTTAATTAAACCGTTATTAACAAAAACAAATAATGATTCGAAGGCGTTATTTTATCATCAGCTCATGGATTCTAAACTGTTTCTGACACTACAGTGTTTTATATTGAATCTTGTGATATTTAGTGGCTGTGATGTTCAGATAAAACAGTGACGTGAATCCAGCCATTTCGCAGTATGCTAATATGAACCAAGATGTTGTGTTTTGTATATCGAACAAAATGTATTTTGGTTCATTTTAAAGGAAATATTGACAAGGTGCAATACACTGTTTGTGTGTACTCAGTACAATTTATATTAAACGAATACGAAATGAAAATAATTATTTTCTATTTGTGGTAATAAATGTAGAATTGCAATAAATCGTAAGTGAAGAAAAATCGTAAAGGCCAAGTTTGAATAAGCAGAGCGAGTAAGAAATTGTAATTTGTATTTTTTTTTTGTTAAAATAAAAACTGAATAAAACGAATGGTCTGTTTAGATTCTTTTATACGCGCCATTGAAACCATCTACGGTTAATTTAACGTTGCAATCATTCACCCACCGTAATAAGCCAGCGCCTTCTTTTCACAACATTATAGAGGAAAAATAAAAAAAAAACATAAAATACTTTGGTTCAGTTTTATATTATTTTTGCTTTATGAGATAATGAATGGTAATATTCCTTAGTGTTTACACTAAGATTGGTTGAAAATAAACACGAGAGAAAAAAAAAACTGCATAAGAAATAAAAGTGCAACATAAAATAAAAGGCAGAAAATTAAATTAAAATTTATTTAAAATTCTGATACTCCTTTTGGCTGCAGTGATATTAAATTGAAGAAACAAAATTTCTGTTTAATCTATAGTTTCTTGAATATTTCTTATGTTATTGTAATGTTTTTGTGTTTTACTTAAAATGTTACGGATTTTTGTTTTTATAAATAATCACGTTGAACTAATATACAGAATATTTTATTAAGGCATTTAATGTTCACAGTATTATTTCTGGTTGATTTTATACGTTGAACGTCAACCACATGTCCTAATTGTTAATACCATTCGATTACCAATCTAAATTGTTTATAAATTTAATGATATTTTATGTTTCTCTGTTCATGTTTGATATTAAGAATGGCATACCATTGATGAATTGTTAGTTTGTTATGTTGTTGGATACTTGAGTCTGCCAAACGGGAACTAATTTATTGGTTGAGAGAAATTATAAGAAAATCAATTAACTAAGGAAAATGATCAAATTAAAATAGATTGTCTTAAGGGAGAACGATTTAAATTGTTTTTGTTCGTAGAATCAACAAATTTGGTGAATTGTCAAGTTGATGATGTGTGTATGCCCACATTAAATGTACATCATTTTTATTACTATAACATTTTGGGTGATGGTTCATTTTATTTTATTTAGTTTCCAATATCAATCATGAAGTTAATCATTCTCAACTATCAATTTAATGAAAGTTGAATTAAATCGTTTTTGATCATGTTAAAGTCACATTGTACCCTGATGCATCATTTTGTGTGTGTGAAACAATTTATAGATCCGTAAGTGAATAACAGATAAATTGATGGAACCCATAAATTGCAATTAGAATGGTTGTCTCAACAATCGATCAAAGAACCGTTTGTGCGCCGTTGCGTGTGTCAGTCACATTAAAGTGCAGCAATTGAACAGAAGATAGTAATTTCTCTTCAATAAAATGGTTAATATCAACTAAATATTTCTGATGGGGAATTAATAATAAATTTTAATCTACGAATTGATTTAACTTCATCATCATCATCATCATCATCATCTACATCAGACTGAAGATGACTATTGGATTTCATTAAAATAAAAGGCCAACTAATACGGTTGATTATTTAATTTAATTAATTAGTCAATGAATTGGTAAACATTTCATTATGTTTATTGGGAAATATAATTGAAATTAAAAGCACTGTGTCTAGTATTACTTTTTTTGAGGGAATTATTTGGTTAAACGAAATTGTTGATTGCATAGAATGGTACTGTGTAATATATTCATATACATATGTACATATATGGGTAGGCCACTGTATCGTTATAATACTATTTGCATAATCATGTTTATTATGGAAATTTGCATAAAATTCTATATATTTTTTTTCACTCTTTCGTTCTATGTGTTGGCTATAGGTTAAAGCACATGTACACGCCATTTATTTGGTTCATTTTAATACGATAAATTGTCTGAAATCATTAGTCAATGATACATGAAATGAGTCACATAATATTATGAAATTGGAACACGATGGTATGCGGGGATTATGCGAACTAAATGACATGGTGTGGGCCAAAATTGAATAAAAAATAAAGAAATAAATAAATAAGTAACGAGTCACAAAGAGAGTGAGAGGCAACCAGAAAATAAAGGATTGTAAACGTTCAAATAATAGCAATATGAATTAATGTTAGAAACGGTAGTTGCTGTAACAGAATGTTGGCACTCGTTTGGCAAACATACACTTTGGGGTACCATTGTAGTTAAATGTTGTTTTATTTTAATAAAATGACTTAAATAATTAATTAAATGTTTATTCAGATGTACACTTATGTTGATCAAAACATGATATTAAACAGTGAAATGTGTTGTGTGAAACATTTATTAATTAACACAACTAATTTTCATTATTTCATCAGATGAATTTTTAAATGTATTCATCGGGTTGTGTGGTACAAGTGGAGTACAGTGTAAAGTGATTGGTATATGAGCGTAAAACACTTGAGGTGTTTAACAACAGCAGCAGTATGGTGGATACATTGAGAGTTAGAGATATTCTGATAAAACAGAATGGCAAATGAGCAAATATTGTGGCCTCATAAGTCAAAACGTGACGAATTAAATGATGTTGTAAGATTAAATCTAATGACACCTTCATCCTCTATTGCACCACATTATGTACAGTTGTTGCAAATTAAAAGATCGCAAGATCACATTCACATTTCATAGTTATGTATGCATACCCATTTATACGTAAATGCTGGATGAATGCATATTCTCTAATTGTAATTTCCAAAAAAGAGAGATAGAGCGAACAGCCCCCGAATAACACTCCATTGAAATAAAGTGACAACATGATAAATTTAACAATTCTATAAATGATCAATTATTCGCTGTGGTGGTATAAATAAGATGGCAATAACATATTCACATAATATCAAGAGATTATTATTGCAACATAATAACACCCAAAGGTGCATAATGCACTTTCAGTTTAGCACAATAGTTCAGTGCAAAAAAAAAAAAACAAAATATGAACGGGTGAAAAAAATATAGAAATACCACGATATAACACATTAAAATGGCAAATAAGAAAATTATGCAAATTCATCTTTTATGTTGCATAATGTGAAATAAAAGATCACATGTTGAATTGATTTTGTTGTTTTTGTAATTCCATTCTCTTTCCATCTGACAATATTTTGTTTGTTTCGGTACACTATTCTTCGATCACTATGGTAAAGAAAATGCATACAAAACTGAATGCATTCAAATCGAAATGAAAAAAACCATAATCAATTCAATAGCTGAAGAATAATCTGCATTTGAATTGAAACGATTGGAATAATAAAGTAAGGTAATACAGTAGCCGTTAAAAAAGTAATAATTTGTTTAAGATAAATATCAAATGATTTTTTATTTTCTGTTTGAATACCTCGGTTGTATGAGATGCTAGAGATATTGAAATGTTTGCATTCACCATAGATTTCATATACCATAAGTAGAATTTGCATTTCTAACCCTCGATAATAGGATTGCAACATCCCATCGTATTTAAGAGTGTGTGTAACAATGATGCGAATTGAAACGAGGTATTTCAATTGGAAATTTGAATTGATACTCTTTTGTAGATGATTTTGTTACCTGAATCTAATTAACATAATATTTGAATGAAATACTATGGCAACGATCCATTGATAATGAATTTTTTTTTTAACGTTTTTCTCACGCACCATATGATCAATATTTAATGTGTGTGTCGCATCAATTTTTATTCAATAGAATTTCATTGATATCATTTTGGACTTTGTGATCTGATCAAAGAGTCAACATTAACCCATATTTGGTTTCATTGATCATCATTCTTTGGGATATGGTTTAAATGGTATATGCAAATGATTATTGACTATATGATTTATTTGAAATTATTTTGATCTCATTGAGTGGTATTTAACATCTAAGGATATTCATAGTTCTGATTAACAATTGCATATGGTTCAATTCATATCAGAAACCATAGAGAGAGAGTGAAATGTGAGTAAACATTAATTCATCTGATAGAAAAAGAACCGTTTTCATATTCAACAGTTAAAGAAATTTGCATAATCTGCATATTAACAGAATTTCACATAAGAAAATTCACTCTGTGATATTTCTTTCTCTCCGCAATACGGAAATTCTCATCACTTTCAATTTCATCTGGGGAATGATTTACGGTTTGTTGAAATGAAAAAAAAAGGTGTTGTGCACTTCTTGGCTTAAAGGAATCAATGGATTTTAATGAATTACGGTTACTCTTACACGTCTGCATATGAATTATGGTTTACACCGGGTTCGTTCCATTGAATAGTTTGAAACTTTGCCAAAAAAAAAACCTAAAAACAGAATTACTTGTATATAACTTAGTCAATATACACGTTGGAAACTTATCAAAATTCATTATGAACATCAGAATTAAAATGAAAGAACAAGAAACGAAGGTGTCCGCGTGTGTTCCCATTTCATCACTGTTCTGTATTTCAAATGTTTTTCCTAAAATCGAAAGCAGAAAATGTGTTATTCATTTACACAAATAATGAATCAACTTGAGTAATTTAAACCCGACTATACGAGTTTTCGGTCTGTATAAATAAATGAATTTGCATATCATAAAGTGTTTAATGGGAATACCATAATGGTATTTAATTTACACCTTTTAAATACCTGTTGGTTATTATATTTAACATTATCTGACTAGTTCTTAATTCAAATGTAGACATTGAACTTATCGATTTGTTTTAATTGGCACACTAAACATTCAGTGTACATTGATCTATAAATTGTTCTAATTATGGTACTCTTAGTAATTTGATCAATACTTGACTAAAGAACACTTGGCCTGGATACCACAAAATTCAGTGGTCTAATCAAGCAGCAACGTTGAAGGTTATCAAAACGTACGATTTTTACCAAGGAAAAGAATAAAATTCAATTTTTCCATTAAGGAACTGATCATATCATTACGATCAAGACAATTTAAGTTCACGTTTAAATTCAATACGTTAAACTTAGTTTTCTCTCGTGAATCTCAAACACCGTAAGAAAAACATCAATTTTTCCTTTTCAATTGAAGAATAATTTTATTTTTTGTAATTCACTGAAATTGAATGAGATTTAAATTTAAATTTTACTTCTTTTTTTTTTGTAATAAGAAAAGACCGTGTTATAAGATAGTGAAACGAATGTTTGGTACATTATAATATACTGCCATAACAAACAATACAATACAGAAAAGAATAAAATGCGATTTGAATGAGTTGATGGAATAAAATTCAATACCATCTGCTAGAAATCGGGATAGTTTGTGGATCGCGAGAATCGAATTTTATTCTTCATTCCTCTTCGACAAAATGAGTAAAACTAAAACTAAAAAAAAAAAAAAGAGTTTACCTCAAGGAAGATCTTTCTGTTTCTATACCTTTTAAGAATTCATAATATTCATCGGCATTCACCTGGTAGCCGCATGGATATACATCAAATTATATTTATGTGTGACTACAATATAGAACTAAAGTGTACCTTAATGTTTTCTTTTATTTTTTTTTTCGATTTCATTTCAATTCATCTGTTAAGAATCGAAACCGGGGGAAAAACGTAGAAAAATAATGTACGTGATAGTTGTGAGAAACACTGATTACCATTTTACCATGTATAAAGGACAACATTGTTGAATACAAACATTCACTACCGGAGTTTTTATTTTTTCTAATGCATCATCAGTTTTTTGAATCGGGTTAAAAAGAAGTATTACATACCAACTATTCTCTCATGGAACACACACTGATTATATGGTAATAACTGCATTTAAATAATTTCCATGAAGTCAACAAAAACGTCTTACCTCTAAAAGTATGGTAATAGAAGGAACATTAATTCGTTTGTGCGATTCAGAATGAAAAAAAAAACGAGAGAAAGGAACGAGGAAGTAGTTATGGTTTTTCCTTTAACGGGCATGAATTGCATGATCGAATATTGTTGTTATGCTTTTTTTTGGCCCCAAAATAAGAAATAAAAGAATTAAGGAATGAATCGCACATTTCCACTCGATCTTACCATGTTGGACAGCATAATCGATCCAAAGAAACATGTTTTTCTTATCCATACATAACATTTAGATAATGGAAATTGGCCTTTGAACGCGCCACAATTATAATGAATATTGATGTTTATCTATGGCATAATAATAATAAGGCTCTGACAGAAAAATAAAATAATGTTTTCTATAAGATCTTCATAAAAAATAATATGCCCAACGTACAATGTGTTTTGGTGGCCCCTCGAAGGGTGAAAGCGCGCGTTTATACTCATCGCTTCACACTACATAACATTAGGATTAATAATAAATGAAAGCCTTATGAAATTACATAAATTTAAAAACACCGAAAATAAATATGTTCTGGATGGCCTAATATGTTTAATATGGAACGCCGTAAGGAATTTAGCGGTATATTTTGTTTGGTATTCAAATGAATCCTTCACAAGAGGCGATTCATTTAGCACGGACCATGGCCAATAGTATTGAAATGGAACGGCTTTTAACCCAACTAGTTTATTACCAATCGATATTATGTCCCATTAGAATAACAACCAAATCGATCTAAACACGAGCGTTAAGACCAGAGTTCGGTATTTCAATTTATGCTACATCACTAATTTCATGGTAGCTAAAAAGGAAAAACTATTAAATTTTAGACCGATAAGTTTAAGTCAATTGATTTTAACTCAAATAGTGCGTGGAACATTGAAGTTTTATTCTAGTTCTTAGATTTTACATTTGTTAGAACTTAGCAATGGGGCACAGTATGCAATGTCAATAAACTGTGTACTGGTTCGCGGTTTCTATAGAAAAAATGAATTACATGTTGCAGTTCATATAAGAAAACTCTAACCAAGTAGTTAAACATTGAACAGAAATACGATGATGGCTACTGAAGATATTCATAGTTTCTAGTTGATTGTATGGAATCGATTTGATCGTAATAAATGTTGAGACGGTCAGAACAACAAGAACGAAATGGGCAACTAACAAAAAAGAAGCAAAACGAAATAGTCTCTCATGGCTTTTGCCTCGTAACCAATTACATGCTGGAAATTAAAGACACATAAAAACCATCATTTCCTTGAATGAAAATGTGAGGAACGTGAAACTGGTCGGAAAACAAATATAGAGAATTATTTTTATGTTTTCGCGATAATTCAATACCAAAGTTGGGAGTTTAAGCAACAAAAAAACGCAACAGAGATCTTATAAACAGAGTGAATGAGACAGAAAACGATTTGGTTAATCGTAAAAGGAGGCAAAACATAAGATTTTTCTTATAGATTTACTTAAACTGAACAATTTAATGTGTGTTCAAAATAAATGCTGCATAGTTTCCATATGCAATGCAACATTGGGCAATAATAATGATGATGATGATGATGAACGATGAACAGATGGTTGATTTACTTGGTTTTCATGTTTAATTTAAAAACTTTGGCCATGAGTTAAAGGCATACTTTTATATGTTTCCTAAGAATAAGAAAAATCGTTGAGATTATTATAAACGGACTTTTTATTATCAATCATTTAGTTGAACGCAGAGAGAGAAAGATATTAAAGTCATTTTATTAGGCATAACTCTTTAGTTTATTTTTTTAATGTTAATAGTTAATACATATCGGCCAAATACAGAGTATTTGAATCAAAGAAACACTGGATTCATTAAGGTGGATTTTTAGTGGCGCTGTTAATCTAACTGAATTTAGAAAATGCCTTTATGAAAACCTTAATTATGACTTATGTTTTTGATGATGATCTATGAAGTTTTTTTTTTATTTACAAATAATCCACTCTTTCCCCTTTTACTATGTCGAGTGTATAGAATTAGTCATTTAATCATTATGAATTAATTTGGTCCACATATGGCAATTGTACATCAAACAGAGTGTTTGGAACAGGTGATTGGTGTGTGATGGGTTTAATTCAATGATCTCACTTTAATCGGTTTGATTACATCGATTTAACCAGCAGTTAATTCTCAATAATATTCATTTGTATTTTATTCATGATTCTGATGTTTTATTTCTATTTTATTTCATTGCAGTTTATCCGAAACGCCATAACACATGATTAACTGTCTCAAATGCCAATGAAAGCAGTCCAACCATCTGCAGAAACTGATTGGCAATTCAATCGTCAGTCTTTGTAAAAATGTTTGTAATGTAAGTACAATTTCTTTAGTTTTTTGTTTTTTTTTTTATTACAACATAATAGTTTTTCTTTTATTTTCAATGGGTTTTTTTTTATTCTGACAATCAAGTGAATAACATTAAGTAGCCAAAGAGTTGAGAATGAATACAGAAATAACAGTATGAATTGCTAAAATTACTATGTGTGTACTTGGTTCATAAAAATAAGTAATGGAACCACGATAAACATGAAACTAATGGAATGAATGAAATAAAAAAAAAAAACAGTTCAATCATCATTGAAATTAAAGTTCACATGAAGAAAATAATAGTTTTTCAGTGTTGCGTTGAACAATTTCGGTTTTTATTCTTTTACATATCCCATTTCTTGTGTGTTTTGAAATAAAAACTTGTATTACCAACTAAACGAAAAAACTGAAAATGATTAAAAGTTAACGTGACGCCAAGAATTTTATTAGTTGAGCTTCCCTTCTATACATTTTTGAATGATTTGGCTATTATTACTGATATAAACATGAAAAGTAAAATCAATAAATACAATTTAACTGAAAATTGTATTTTAACTGACTCTAATGTTATTGTACCTTATGGTGGGTTATAAAAAATGAAATTTTTTATGAAATATCCATTCGATATGATTAAAATTTTATTCATTTCCATAGAGTTGCATCGTAAAAATGGTCAATTGGCGTTGAAACATTTATGATTAAAAGTTTTATTGATACAAATTTCATATTGATTTTATGATTTATTCGTTATTACAATTGTTATGTTGCACGCAATTACAAATTTATCCGTTGGCTAAAAGTTTAATACATCTTACAGCAAATTGAAACTTTGAAATTGTTGTTGTTCTTGGTGTTCGGCTTTGTTCAATAAGTTACCTCATTATGGGACTCTTCTGTTGTACACATGAAGACTTTTAATGGCAATCATTTTATCGAATGGTATTTGGTATTGTCCAATACGGTTCATTTGTTAACTGGTCACATTTATTTGACTTTATTTTATTCTTTTTTTTTGATTTCACATGCGCCAATATCCATTATGAGAATTTGTATGGACTCTTCTCTGTCCCTTTTTACCAATTCAATGTAATCGAGAGAGTATGAGACAAGACCTCCTGCTGATTGTGATGGCACAATGCAATTTAACTTTGAATTATTTACATTTTTCGACTTCTGTGCAACATTAAACATTTTCTGTTGTTGTTGATTTTTGTCTTCATTCTTATGCCCGGCATTCGAAATTGGAAGTCGCCACGATTAATTTGTTTTCTATTTCATTGATTCATACAAGTGACTTGTTTCACCAATTCAGCTCAGTTTGTGTGTGTTTTTTTTTTTAATGTTCTTCATATTCTGCATTTCGTTAAAGATAATATGCCGCCACCTAATTGAGAGGTATTCCAATCAAGTATTTACCTGAAAATAAATTTATGTTTCAATTGATAACCATGAATAGTCTAATAGCAAAACTGTACAGCATTATAATTCGTGACTCTGTCTATAGTAGTGACTCCTTTTTACGTATTATAGTTTAGATTAAAATGGACGACTAAAATCGATGTCTTCTAAGCACGGAATAAACATTATTGTAAATCGAAATGTTATTTCGGGCGGAAAAGGTATAGATGAGTCCACTTGATAACATGTTGCCCCCGTTGTGCTCTATCGCGTTTAGCAGAAAAAAAAAACGAAAAACCTTCGATTTTGGACTCACCTCGTACTAAATTCCAAGTTCTGGTAAAACAATCAAATTGGATTATTCTAAGTTTTATTTGTGAATAAAAGAAAGAACTAAAATTGTTTTCAAATAAGAATATAAGAGACATGAACACGAAAGTAATATAATGTAATTTAGTGTGTCATGTTAAGCAAATTCAACATAATTTACATGAATTTGGTATGCTAAAATTCAATTAAAGTTAGATTCGGTTTAGCGTTACGCGTTCGAAGTCGATGAAAGTTTCAGTTGGTAAATGTTGATTGGTGTATGTCTTTAAGCGTTTTTGGTCATTCACCCATGGTGAAAAATAGTTTTACCATAATCAGCAATGTTTCTTGCATGGTTATCAACGTTTCGGCGTACATTGACAAAAATTGCAATAAAACAATGCCTTTCGGATATTACAATATATGTTTTTAATCATAAATTTGATAACGTTTATACATACAATAGAAATGATATTGTTTTAACTAATTTGTTTTTGTTTTCATTTTGTTTAAACTTAAAATCATATTATTCTGTTAATACAATTTATTCCTAATGAATATGGTTTTTATTTGATATTATTTCAGTTTGTAAATAATCATAATTAATTATGGAGTCTGTATTGAATGATAAATGTATTCCATTTACATTATACTTTAAATAGTATAAGTAAATCATCTTAACAAGTGTAAGAACTACTTATCCATCTAATTAGATTTACTCGTATTTAATTTCCTGAATTTATGAATAATTTCTCTTATTTTTTTGTCTCTTTACATTGAGTTTTAATAACAATATACATGCCCGTTATACAAAACATTTGAATTTAATTAAACTTAATAATTTTTTTTTTGTTCATTTATCGTTACTTACACATTTTGTCTTAACGAATAATAATCTATAAACTAATTTTGATATTGAATGATTTGTAATTAAATTAAAACATCTAGACGATGTATATGTTAAAACCATTTATAAAAAATAATTCTAAACACTCCGTAATTAATAAAAATTGGATAACTAAAAAGAAAAACATAAACATTATATTGATAATAATGTTTAATACGTTTATGGGAGGGAAAGGTAGAGGAGTAATAGGGGATTGGTTTCCTTAAAATGAAAATAATCTAGTGTATATTGACCAGAAGAAGTATAGCAACATAAAACAGAGTATTGCTTTCAATGTTTGATGCAACCAGTACAATCTAAAATGAATAAATCGAGAAAATCAATATGAGATGTCTTGATGTAAAACATAATTAAATCAATGATCAAATTTCAACTGAAATGTTCTGTGTATCGTAACTCAGTAACTTTGTCATTGAATATTTTGATCAACATTTTGATGATATTTTCCTGAATATAACATACCTGTTCCATTTGCGTCTTGCCGACTCCACCGTTGACAGATCATCTTTGAAGAGATATAACCGCATCCCTTTTATATAATGATGGGAATACTCTTTCCAATCCATTGATTTCATATCGAAATTAAATAGCTCTTGATCTTTGCGATCCAATTTCCTCCATAATGCTTGTACATTGTTATTTGTGAATATCCATTCGTTTGTACAGAAAAATGAGATGACGCTAGAGAATTTGTGTATCTTTTTGTATGCCTTCAATAATCTAAAAGTTAATAAAATAACATAGAAAGACAAAGAAACAAGAAATGGTAGAGTTACATGAACATTTAAACAGGCCTGTACTCGAATGATTGGGGGCCCAATCAACTAAATCGACCACCAAATTGGTTGAGTTTTGCTGGTCAAATTTCAATTGAATACACCCTTAAAAACAGACGAATACCAACCAAAGTCAAATAATAGCATTTAATGTGATACCTTGGCTTCTGGCGGACACACACTGCCAATGTGTCAATAAGCATGGCCGGTAAGAAATGAAGGAAAAACATATAAATTTTATTCATTGTTGCCGTTTTATGTGCGTGGAATGACAAATACCTACAATATTGAATACGAAAACATAAATTATTTATCCATGTTACGATAAAATGGTTGAACGAAATCAATTGCAATTTTCGCAATGGATTCGTAATTGTAAATGTTTGATTACATACCAAATTGCATCCGAGAATGGATAATCGAATCCATATTTGATATTCAATTCAGTGAAACCGCCCCAGGTTAATGGCTTTTCAACGGATGAAACGTAATTATAAATTGGCATGTTCTCACTATCTCTATGGGTTAACATATCGAAATGAACAGAGAGAGAAAAAAAAACAAAAGCAAAAACAAAAATATCGACATGTCAACATTGATTGTATGTGAAGTGATGTGTATCGACTATAGTCTAATAATCAATATACATAAATAACATACCTGTCCAATTGATTGGTAGCAACATCCCAAGCAGCAGCAATCAATGCATTTACCGTCATATCAACGGGTACAATATTTGCAATTATGTCCTTATCACAGTGCATTGTTCTTAAAACACCGGTACCAACGCCGGCCACAACACCCGTTGGCCCATATAAATTATCGATCCAACCGACCACCGGTTCTTTAACGGATGAGGTAACAATTGCTGGACGAAACATTCCAATTGGTAAATTATAACTATGATGGCGTACCAAATCCTCAGCCATTGCTTTTGTGAATGCATATGTATTTGGCCAATTGCCCAGAACACTAAAATACAAAATATGAATTGATCAGTATTAAGTATCATTCATACCATACCATGACATGTTGTCATCGTCACTTTTACAATGTTTCAAAAGGAAATCATCATAAGAATTCGTAAATAAATAATTAAGTGAATAATTCGCATGTTGCACGAGACGCATATTAAAGTGTATTACGAAATACCTCAATTTCAGCGATTTAACTAAAAATCAATCAATTGGTTATTCCTATATAAAAATACACTTTCAGTATTGATGGAATGAAAAAAAAAAATCACAAAAAAAAAACGAAAAATTGAATGAAGTTACAAAATTGTTTTAAAAAGGCAGCATTCAACTGAATACACAATTCCCCATCTAAAGAAAAGTGAAAGTTTTCCACTGTTTTACATCCGAATGGACCAAAAACCAGCTATTTGTATATTGAAATCTATTATGGTATTCCATTTGATCATTATTGTCGGAAGTGTTCAAATAAATAAAAAAAAAATTCACTTTAAAATCGCGTCAACACTGAAATAGTTTGATGTTGTATTTTTATTTTCATCAAAATTAATAGGAACGCGATTTAAAACTATAACCCACAAAAAATAAATGAAAGAAATACAGAAATAATGTTATTAACCGCATAGTTGCTGGTGATATATTTAAACGTACAGGTAAACTATTCCGGAATATGGAATAAAATATACAAAAATGACCAATTTGAATATTATGCTTATGTGTATGCATAATTAAGTATTGTCAATTCGCTATTAAATTGTTATGATTATCGTACAACTGGCGGCTTTAATGTTGTATAATCGAAAATAATGGTTTTTAATCAAATAAATGATTTTCATTCAATTTTCTTTGAATCGAAATATAAGACGAACCAACTAAATATGAATCGTAAAAGCTTAGATGAGGAAAGCAATGAGACACGAATGGTTTGGCTGCCAAAAAGGTTGAAGCTTTTTAACCTCACGTAAACAATTGTATTTATGATATTTGTTGATTTGTGTGTCACCTTATATCCACATCCTGATAGTCGTCGATTGATGAATTTGTTGTTTCTTTTTAATTTTGGGTTTTGCCAATGCAAAAATTGGGTGTGGAGGAATTTAATGTGTGTCTCGTTTTGTTGTTTTATTTATTATCTTTCACTCACCTGTGTGTCTCTGTCGAGGTTACAAAATTATTATTATAAATTGTAATATTTAACTTACGTTGGTGTGACCTCTACCAATGATTTGTCATCAAAACGTTCCATCACTCGATTCAAGTGTTCGTAGTGGAATGCATAATTGTAAAATTTCTCTTCAATAAATCGTAAATGGCAATTTGAATAGGCCGTTGATACATGGATTAGTGACTGTAAATAAACA
The DNA here is from genome assembly GCA_001014335.1 of Coboldia fuscipes. NCBI lineage: Eukaryota > Metazoa > Arthropoda > Insecta > Diptera > Scatopsidae > Coboldia > Coboldia fuscipes. The sequence continues at coordinate 156,944 of JXOR01000146.1, read as the reverse complement.
AATAAAATTAAATATCAAAAAGAAAAGAAAATTATTATGAAATTATAAGGAATGGGTGAACAGTACAAAATGCATTTAAATGCATTCGTTGGTGAGACACCAAAAAAACCAATATGGAATTCTGGGTTAATTCAATTGATTCAAATTCACTGTTCAATGGTATGGTGAAATTCAATTTACATGGAAAACGATAAAAGAATTTTAATCGAATTGTAACATATCAAAATAACAATAAGTTTACCTTTAACTTGACCATTTGTCGGCATAACTCGAGCACTTCTTTGGTGCCTTGTACATTTATGCTGACTGCTAAACGTAACTTTTCATCAAATCGTACTGTTGCGGCTGCATGAAATACAATATTCGCATTAGAAATCAACATTTGACGATCTTGTATTGTTAGACCAAGTCCGCCTTGTGAACAATCACCAGCCACTGCAACGATCTTATGCCGATACTTTGGTACGTCTTCCCTTAATTTATGGAACACCTTTAACCGTGGAATTTGTTTTTGCCGTTTTTTTTTTAACATTCAATTTTTTACGGAGAATAGAAGAAATCGACCGAATAAAAAGAGAGAAAAATGGAAATAAAAAAGAACATAAGAATTGAATTTGGAACAACTTAATAGCAAAATAAAGGTAAATTGAATACATCAGTCGAATCGAAATAGCTAAATTACCTCGTCGTCGAATATTTGATCGAGCCGGGTGTGAATATCTTTTCCCTTCTTGGGACGAACCAATAAATAAATGTTCTCTATTTCAGAACATGTTCTCAGGAGCTTACTAATGAGCACCTTGCCAACAAAACCTTAAGAAGAAAATTTAGATGTTTTCATAATGAAATACAAAACACTCTAAATTGAGTATAGATCTATTAAGTCGATAAATTGATAAAAAAGTTTAAAATTTTATCGATCTATCGAAATTGGTTTTTTGTTGATTACTATACCTGTTCCACCTGTAATGAAGATATTCTTTCCATTGTAAAATTTTTGTAGTGTTGTACCATCATTTGATGTTGGTTGAAACGATCTAGTTAAATTTTCTGGTAGTTCATTAGTAATTATTGGTCTCATCATTGATTCATTTATATTATTTTGATTGAAATCGTTCAATTCCTGTACATCCATAATTGATGTATAGCGAACTTAATACTTTAAACTACGCAAAAGTCGCCTTGGTTCCCTCCAATACTGTTTACGTATCTTCTGTTTAACTCTATACGCAATGAAAGAAAACTGTTTATTGATGGCAAACTAATTTGATAACTTTTTGTTGATCTCTCTATAAAGAAAATCGTAACTCACTGCTATAATTGCTGTTACTGCAATCAGTTAACAACTGAAAAAGAAAATAAGAAATGAATTATAAGAGGCATATTATAACGGTCATAAGAAATAATAATAACGATTTATAATAAAAAAGCAAATAAGTAAATGAAAATTAGATAACAGAACCCAAAGAAGGAGAGACGATATACAGTTACACATTGAATTATTATGAGAAAAATTGAAATGTTATCTATCACATTTTTCGCCAAATGGAATAATTCTTGACACTGGTGGTGATAAGACATCTTCCGGTTGTTAAAAACAGGTGTTTGATGAGACAAATAATGTTTCATCACCTTTGATCCATCATTGTTGAAATCAAGATGAATCTGTTGTTTTCTTTTTCAACATTTATGTCTCTCTCTCTCTCGCTCTGTGTAGTGTTGACGTTATTTGATATTTGCCGACACAGTTTAATCGTCCAATTTCAAATGGTTTTTAATAGAAATTATGTAATCATCTTTTTATCCAACATTTAGAAAACGTATAAAAGAGTAGATAACAATTTTTGTGTGGTACTATGTATTTCTTACAAAGTTTTTGTATAAAAGAAATTGAAAAAAAAATATCATTTCACTCTCTGGCACATTTAAAGTTAGAGTTGTTTTTAGTGTCATGATATTATATCGTTTTAATGCTACCACTCTATGAGTGCACAAGATATTATTTACATGCGTTTTATTTATTTTTTTTTTTTCATTTTATTTCATTTATAAATCATTACACAATTGTGAAATTTTCTTCCACTCATTATTGGTCTGGGTATTATTTAAGTATTACTTTTGTTTAAGTGTTAGGTTAGCAACTTATTATTATTCACTTGTACATAGTTATAAATTGATATTATTAAAAACAAGCCTCCAAGTGAAAGAAAATATTTCATTCAACCGTTATTACATTGAATATTTATTACATTTGTGCAACGATTAAGTGAACTGATAATTAAGATTTTGTAGATAGAATTTCCTCACATGATAAAAATGGTGATTAATTAAGATTATTTTTGGAATCACATATTCTTTTATGTTGTTAAAGACAACACCGTTCACTAACTAAATTACACCAGAGACTAATTTCAATATTTGCATACAAGTCTGTGATTATTTTGTTGTGCTGTACAAATTTAAAAGATGTTCAACGAGACGGTTCAGTATGAATATAAAATTAATAACATTGGATAGTGTTAACGTATGAAAACTATAAAAAAAAAAAAAACTTGTTGAAATTTCGCTTCCGGACCCCCACAATTTTACCAACGTCTCTATCACTATGGCTGTTGATTGAATGAACCAATGTACCATGATCAAGATCGGTATTTTTGGAGTCTGTATGAATTGCAATCAATTTGAATTACAATCATGTGGCATAATGTAAATTGTTTTCATACCTTCAATTACTTGTGATACTAAATATTATTATTATTGTGATACACTTGTGTCTTCACTCTAATCATTATTTTTATCGCAATATTTGAATGATCGTGTGTGGCTTATTTATGTGAAATAATTCCATATAAAATGATTGAAGTGCTCACAGAAAATTAAATAACAAACCACATTTTATTTATGATGAAATAATTTTAATATCCAATGGTCTTTATGATACATATTTCAATGCTTTAGTTTTTACTTGTTTTTTTTTTTTTTGCTGTTTCATTTCATCGGTGTCTCTTCAATAAAGTGTTTATATTTCGTTTATAATAAAAATTCTTGTTTTGTGTGACCACAAAAAAATGATGAGTGTGAATTTAAATTATTGTAAATTATAAATGATTTTGAAGTGTATTTATGTAGAATGTTTGGTCACAAGAGCGCACATAAAATTCAATGAACCATATTAAATATGATTCAATTACAATTACTTTATCTGTATACATTAAATGAATAATGTAGTACATACAAAGTGTTTTACAAAATTAATGTTCCAGAGTTTACAGAAATTGACTACATTTAATGTCCGATATGATCACGTACGCAGTCAAATATTTAAAGAAAAACCTTTTGACCCTCGATGATCTTTACTTTCAATTTACATGATCCTTTTTATTACGAAAATTCACTTTGATTGTAACACAACGAAATTTTTAAATATTCCGTTTTTGAAATGATCTTTTTCACAATTAATCACTTGATTAACAACGGATTGGCAAACGTTTAATTTCTTAGCCAGTTGTTTAATAACATTGTACAACGGAAATGCTTATAATTAGCCAAAATTAATTACATTTATAAACTGTTTATTATATTCAATAGTATTGTATTGTTGGCAAAAAGGGAAAGAAATGAGAAAAATAAAACACCAAATATTCAAATAAAAATAAAATAGTAAAACAATGAATTCGCTATGGACTAATTAGTTGAATTTTAATTTAATTATACCTTTTGTTGAATATAGCAAACTATTTTCTTTCCTTTAGTTTAATCATATTGTTTATATCATGTAATGTGTAGGAATAAAAACGTGCGATAATTTTAGTTTTTCCTATAATCAACTTCTCACTTCATTTCTTTCTCAGCCATTTAATAGAAAAAAAGTAACAACAACTATGAGCGAATACAGTACTGTTGCTTGCTTTTTTTTTTTAAACAAAATTATTATAACTGAGTTGTACATAATAATATAAAGTATTAGGTAATTAGAAAGTTCCGCTGTTATAATAATACAAAGTGTGATTATGATTATATATGGTCCAATGTTGTATGGGGGCACGTTAAGATTTACATACATATGAGTTAAATGGCCAAAAAATAAATGACCGAATACACAAAGGCTGATTGAATCAAAAATCATAAAACAAAAAAAAAAAGATCAATGCTGCTGTCAAATGGAAAAGTGTCTTTCTTCAATCATTTGCCCATAAAAGACTTAATTTTCAATCTGTTCATTGATCACTAATTTAAACATTTTGGCTCTGTGATTTTGGTGATTATCAATTGAGGAACAAAAAATCGTCTCTTTCCGATATAAAATGCCATTTAATATTTTAATTTTTTCGTTGATAATGTATCACTGCGCATTTATCTGGTTTTTCATCGCATATAGATTTTCATTCGCATAACACACATTTGAATTTAAACGAATATCAATGTATGAATGATATTCCAGGTACAAACACTATACCATATAATCGCAATGAAATTGTCTTTTGCCTTTTTGTTTCGATATTAAATCACACAAAATTTTAAAGAAACACCAAACTTTCGTATGAAATCTTTCTTCATTTTATATTTTCAACCTCTAAAAGCTTTTCCCAATAAATTAATGTATTTTATATGGTTCAACAGATTTCTGGCTGGTAAAAATTGTATTGAATAAAATAAGAAAGAAATAAAATAATTATGTACAAAGGTAAAAAAAAAAAAGAAGTAACAACAACAAAAACCACTCGGGATTTTAAATGTGAAGAATAATAAGATTTTATAATTTATAAGTGCGGCATACACACTTGAGGTAATGAAAAGTAATCATTGAATATTCACGATTATTTAATTTACAAAATGAGACTTAATTTTGTGTCTGTCCTCCACTCTCGTGTACCATCTCTCTCTCTTAATAATTTTTACCAACAAATATCAGTTAAAAGTAAAATTTATGTCTTACGATGTACAGCAAAAATACTTTACATTGGTGAATAATAACACACAAGGAACCAACAAAAAAAAAAAAACTGTTTCACATTTTATTTTTGCGCTTCATCGTAATTGAAGATGAAAAAAGTACAAAAAACAATTAACTGATGGCAACAAAATAAAAAACGATAAAAAACTATAATTAAAATGGTCCACAATGTTGCAAAAGATCTTTTTTAATTTTCACTTTTATTCAATTTTTCTTCTCTTGTCTTTTGACTGTTTATTTTCTTTCAATTAACAATACTTTTATTTCCTTTTTTCTTTTTTTTTTTTGTAACATGAAATGATCACTTTATTACGATAATTAATTGAGGTAATTTATTAAAATAAATTTATTAGAATACACGGAGAATAAAATAGTGTCAAAAGGTATCGATGTATCTTGTGGACACGACTAAGATTAATCTTGTCTTCAGCATCACTAGTTTAAGTCAATCAACGTTATGATTCTCGTTACCCCAGACAAACGGATTTTAAGTCACTATTGATTAAGCGTTTCCGTACAAATGAAATTGATATATAAATGTTATTTTGGACACTTATATATTGTGACGAATTTATATGGATACCAAAAAAAAAATGAGATTAATAAATATATTCATGTTGATATTCGTAACTGTACTGGATTATAACCATATTTATTATATGTAGAGGGAGATGGAGAGATAACACACAATTTAATAAATAATTTAAATCCAAAAGACATTTTTCGTCTATATAATTCATGCCAATTTCATATGATTAAATCTCTACTCTGGTATTACATTCGAATCAAATGCATCTCTGTTATTTTGTATATGATGCTTAGAGCAATACCACCTCTACGTTAAGTGTAAAGTTTCACCCAATAGTGTGGGCTACAAAATGATTCAATTCATTCATAAAGTGATACACAATATCAATTCAGATCGAGAGTGAGAAAACACTCGCATTGTCTGGTGGTTCATATAAGTATCCAGTGGACGGTTCAATGATATCTTACAATATGCGATATATGTTAACAATAATCGTTGTGAATTAACACTTTTTGCGCCATGGTAATACATTGTAAATATTAAACGTGGTACTGCTTTTTTTTGGAAAGAAGCAAAAAACCATTTAATTGAATAGTAATTAACATGTTGGATATAATTTCTCTCTGATTTATGTTTGCAATTCATAACCAGCCGTCTAAGCCGATACGTTTCTTTAATGTATTACGTATGTTGTTATATTCAATTTAATTTTATACTTTTTTTTTCATTTTGTGTATTCATAATTATGTACAATCAAATAGATGTGGTGTGTAAGGCACAAGTAAAAAAAAAAATTAAACGTGTTTTTCATAACACACCTCAACCCCACAGCCAGTGATAAATGGAAATCGATACTAAATCAGCTAAAATTGTATTTATTTAATAATTTTTGTTGTTATTCATCATCTTGTTGTTTTTTTTTTCCTCATTTTCTTGTGTGTGCCATTATGCGTTATAACTACTGACCAAATTATTATACTTTTTTTGCCAAGTAAAGAAAAACTAATGATGTTGTAATATTTTATCGCGTCTACAAGAAAGCATATAAGAAAACGAAAGAAAATATTTTTAAAATTCGCTATATGAAAGGTGATAAATGAAGTTAATAATGAGGATGCTAATGAACGATATGTATTTGATTATCGATTCATGTTTGATTATGTAACATCTTAATTACATGTATGTTATAATCACTTAATGTAATATGACAACATTCAATTTGAATATATTGAATTAAATCTATTATTAAACTAATTACTACTGATCATTGTATAATAAAAATATTGTCCTTGATTTAATATCAAACAAATCATTAATCCCAAAACTTTTGTTAGCTGGGCCATTGTCACCGTTGAACTCACTCTTGTGTGATCTCAGTTAGACCGCATAATACCAATATCGTACACTCTGTGGGTATCTCTAACCCATCATTAGATAACCGAAATTATAATGGATAGCGAAATTTTTTTTTTTTTTTTTGGTATTCTGGTCAGAATTAGATTGCATCGTAATCGATGGGAATAGCAGGAACCACACCACGTGATTGATAAACCACAAAAATTTATGTTTTCATAACTGATAATTTACATAAATTTTCGGGTGCAGGAGAATACCTTTCTATGTTGTATTTTGGGAGGATAATAAGTCTCATCTCTTTTGGTTTTTCATTTACTATTCGACCGGACAACAATAATTATAGAGTGAAATGTTTAAACATTGAAGGTTCAGAAGAATAGTGAGAATGTAAACGGATGATAATATGGATGATACATTATGATCACACGTTTTATTGATTTTATATGCCTGAAAATACAGTTTTTTTTTTTTATTTAATTTTAATCCTCTGAATTGTATGGTACGTATAACGACTCATCAACGGAAAACCCAAACATTAAAGGGCAAAACCAGAAACTATAACGATGCACCTTAAATTGTTCTGTTTAATATGGAACGTTGGTTGAGGTCATTCACTTTTAAATAACAAAATACGGGAGATGTACACACATTGTGTATGTTTTGTTTCGACATATTTTTTTTTATTTTATTTCATTCTTTTCATTTCTGATCCATCAGAATTGTCTATTGTTTGGTTAAATTTTAATGGGATTTAAAGGGCCATTTGGATTATTTATGTACCACACTGATTCTATATGTTAATGTCCGCTTTCATCCATACGATTATATAATGGACCGGCTGCTGGTTATTGTTCTTGCCTATACGTTCATACCAAAACAATATGTTGTAATTCCTTCTTGTCTTTTTAATCGACTACATTTTACTCTTTCACACTGATGCATTTTATGTCCAGTGTTATTCAGTATCATCCAAATGGATTATTTTCATTATTTCTCTGTATCACATCCCGTGGAAACAAAAGTATTCACTTGAACTAAAATATTCCACATTGAAAGATTATAAAACGTAACGCCAAAGAGAAAACTGTTTTCGAGTTTAATTCCAGTTGAAATTCAATTGAATCCAATTGGAGAAACGTATAGAAGAGCTGAATTACCAAAATATAAAAGAGAGTCCCTCAATTTTCTTTCTTATACGGGAAATTATTTACTTTGTATTCTGTTGGCATATTATGTTGTGTGGTAGCCAAATGCCCCAATAGAATGCCCATTAATATACACACGGTGTATTGTATAATAATTTCATATAGCAGAGATTTATATATTGATTCTTGGAGCATTGGCTTTATACATCAATTCTCTCTGTTGTTCTTTGATTATGTGCTTCCTATTGTACAATGTAAATCGAAATTATTAGTTTTCTTTTTTATTTCGTGGCCTTTATGTGTCGTTTAGTTTTAACCTACTTTCAATTCAAATACACTTCTTATTAATATTTCGACTGTTGCCATTCCATAAGTTATCTCTTTCTTTTTTTCCCTCTGGTTTCCTCTTTTAATACATATTAATTTAATTCTTTATATTGCTTTACGTTTCTGTATTAAAATTATAATTCATTGGTTTAACTTGTCTGGTTGTGGACATTTGATTACGATAGCCTGTGCATTATCATAAAGACACAAGAATGTAACTAAATGACTTTGATCATGCTAATGATGATGATGGTAAAAACCGTATAATAAAAGGGTAAAATACACACACAAACACAAGACATTGAACTTTGTAGAGAGATACACGATAGTGTATTGATGAATTTTAAATTCCCACCTTTATTCATTCTTCCATATGAACGATTAGTAAGAACCAAATCATAAATTACAAAAGAATGACACACTATACGAATGGCACTACAATGTATTAATAATTTTTTTTATAATGAAAACAGGTCACTAGGTACATTTTCTATATTAAAATTTATATCGAATGGTAACTGTAATTGTTCGGGTGACACATTAGAATACTAAAGAATTCGAAACGATTTAAACATAAAATAAAACAATAACTGTCGATCACTTGATCACAATTTGCAATCGATTTTCACTAATAAATCACACTGACTCTCTTCCACTTAATTATCATTGGAATTGTAGAGGCGATCTACATTTTGTATTAAATGGCTGGTAATGAATAAGGAAAATTTAAATTAAAATCAATTAATTACCCCGTAAATTTGTGTAATCCAGGTGCTTAATAGCTAGTAATTTAATCCAGTTAACATTTGTGATATTCCTTATTTGATTTTATTATAATTTCTCTGTTGTATCGCGATCAGTTCCGTAATCACAAAATTGATATTGAAATAATAATAATTTTTTTGTTTAATAATTTACTTAATTCACTTTTATCCAATATAACAAATTAATCAATGAAAAGTGAACGTTATTTATTTATAAATTCTTTTTTTTCTCTTGATATTTTTCAGATGAAATCAGTTGAACTGCTTAAGATCTTCTCTCTTTCTCTTGGCCGATCTGTGCTTTATTATTGGGTAAGAATTTTGTTTTTTTTTTAGTTACTTTTGTTCTGTGGTTTTTTGTTTCTTTTACTTTTTTTTTTCTAATTTACTATGTAATCTATGTATCGTTTGTATTTCTGGGTTCTACTACAGTTTCATATTTACCACTCTTAATAGCTAACTGTCCACTTTGATACTGAATCAGAAAATAACTTTCTTTCAAAAGATATTAATGAATCAACAAGGTGGGGAATGAAAGCTATACCATCGTTGTATTTTATAACAATATCGTGTCTATAGTCGACACTCAGGTGAAGAAAAATTGACTTGAAAAACAGTGTTTTAGTTATTTTATTTTGTGAGTACCAGAGGTATTTTATGTATCTCTGTATCTTATTTGGTCGAAACACAAATGAAAACTGTTTGATTTTGGAAGCTTTTTCTTTCATTCAAAGAAAAAAACTAGTTGAACCACAGAAATAATAAATATGATCCGATCCTCTTAAGATCTTCTGTCTGTCTCACTCTCATCCAGCCACATTCACTGGGTCATCTATTATATATTATTTTGGTGTAATACCTTTGAGTTTTGATAAGACGTTGAGCCACATCATAAAGGTAAAACAAAATAATAATAATCAACGCAACAACATTCCAACATACCAGAAAAAAGTAAATCAGATCAGTATATCGTGTATTTCAAATCAGTCAATCATTGCTTAGTTCGTTATCGTTTAATGGACAAATATACCAAAAATATGTAGATTGGTTTTGGTTTCTTTGATTTCATCAATTATTCAAGGAACTACGGATCCATACTTTCGAATATTGGGAAAATTAAAAAATAACATAACGATAAACGAGTTTACCTGACAGCATGCATCATCCGATACATTACACTTTGTGATACTGTTGACTTAACCGTATGAAATCACACACAATTTGGCAATACGTAATAATATAACGTGTACACTTAACCTTGTCGTTATTTGCAACAACAAACAAAATTATAATTTTCTGTTTTATTTTAAAGTATTTGAGTAAGATATTAAATCAAACAATGTGAGATGCGCCCATTTATCGTACCAATCATATTATTATCATTGAACAAAACGAAACAAATAAGATGAATTTTAAATACTAATTTACTAAGAAATTTAGTAAAAGGGGTTGGGTAATAATTGTCGTGTACCATTTTTGTTTTTTTTTTTATTTTCCTAGTAATTTAAATCTTACCTTGAGGTACAGTATGGTTAACAAATTAATGCAACGAATTTCTTCAAAATATATTGTGACAACATTGTAAAATAATATGATTCAATGTTATCGGTGGGGTTCACTAAATTGTTGGCCATAACAGTGAAGCAAGAAATATTAATTCATTTAATTGAAGCTCAACGAATTTAAATCAGAGCTTTTACGTGGAAACGATAAGAAAGCGAGAGAGTATAGCTTTAGGATGATCGTGATTGAATTGATCGTATTAACGACAGTAATTTCTGTTTAATAAACGATCAATAGATTCAGCGAGATATTTCAACGTTTACAATTTATATTTGAATGAATCCATCTAATGTATCGAATTCATAATAATTTTTCAAGAAGACGAAGTGTTATACACGGAAAGCTTAAAACGCTCTGAGCGACGCTTTAGTAAAGCGACAGCTTCATTGAAGTTAAACGGAGTTGGAAACTCTTAAAATGATCATTTGGGTGGGGAGGTAAAAATCACTTGTTCAATGTATAGTAAAGATTACGGCGTTATTGTATACCAGCGAATAATTCAAATTCCATTAAATTTAAAATCAAATATCAGCAAAAATAAAATGCCACCACAATTAATTAGTAATTGATTTACAGCGTTTAGAAGACTTTGGTTTAATTAAAAAGTTTATAATTTCCGTACTGATTAGGTGTAACTAGCAAAAGATTATTGAATATTTTAATTCTGAACATTAAAATCATCATACATTGTACGAATATCAATGAAATTAGAAAACCAGTTACACTGATCATAAAAATTAAACGACACACCGTGTTTGAGGTCTTGCACATTAATAGGAATTAAGTAATAACATTAATTGATATAAAATTCAATTTAAAATTACATTAAACGTAGTGCTATTGAATAACCTAGAGAACGCGTTTATATTAAATTTATGCATAAGTTTTTATATGCAATAGATATTGATTTTATAATCATAACAAACATTTTTTAATTGGATAGGAATATGCGGTTAAATGTAAAAACAGGTGGACAACGGAATCACATTTTTAAGGTGAATGAAACAACCGAAAATAAAAAAAAACGTGAAACAAATTGTTTATAAACTAAATGATTAAATAATAAACTCTGTTTATTTAAATCAATAAAATTAAATAAAAATTATAAATTCAATAATAATCACTACAGGTACATACATATAACAGAATGTATCCATTTGGTGATAATGTTTTATTAATGATGCAACTATGCTTATACACATCCAACTAATTATACCTTTAATACGTTTAATTTTTTGTTTTCTTTTATATTTCGCTGATATATGGATGAACTGAATTGCAAAGTAATATAATAATTGATCGAATTAAATGCAATTTACAACAAAACAACGGAATCCAGTTATGACGCGCGCGATATTTATTTTCAGCGTTTTAAAGCGAAAAGTAATTTGTTCTGATTTCATCGATACGTGGCAAATAAGCATAAATATTAATAATATTATTTTTGTTTGATATTTGCAGTTATATGTAGTCAATTGGCTGTATAGTTTACTTTAACCTGTTTTCGTTTATAATTCTTTTTTTTTTTTCTTTTCTACCGTATTTTAATAAACAAGAAATAACAAAGTACATTTAATATTGCATTTTAATCATAATTACATTGTAATTATATATTTTGATCTGATCAATTTTAAACGGTTGATTATAATGGAGGGGGCCTGTTAGTTTAGTTGAAAAACATTGTGGTTCAGTGCTGGTTTGATAGTCTCACCGCGTACGCACCATCTAATTTCTTCGTTCAGTTTCACTGCACTTTAACAACATTGGAGTTGATTTTCATAAAATGCATAACTGAAGGAACGTGGTGGTCATTATAGCATTAAATTCGCACGGAACTAATATCAAGTATAAATGAGAATTAAAAATATAAAACAACGAACATTAGGCAAACAACATACAAGCGATAGTGTGGCACAATTACATGATTCCAACACTTATCTTATTACAATGATCAACAATTGCCGTGTATTTTAGTTACAGTAGAACTGTAGCCGTAAATCATCTCAGCTGTAATGTAATGAATGATAAGCAAAATTAAAATAACACGTTTACGTGATCATAAACAATCTTGTGGTTGAGAGAAGTTATGAATATAAAATTTTGTTTTTGTTTCTTCTGAAAAAAAAAAAACACTGAGGCAAAACATTGAAATCGAAAAACAAAAAAGTTCTTAAGTAAAATCTACATCACAGAATACCAGCTGAATGTATTTTCAATGTAAATTATGATTTACATCAATGTAACTGCGTTTAAATTGCCGTTTCTGATTTTTCATACGAAAAACGAAAAAAAAAAAATTAATAATAATAAGATTGTATAGAATCGCATTTATGCAATAAGAAACTGGAGTTATCTCTCAATTGGCCATTTCACTTGACCTGAAACGGGAGTTTGAGTCAACGGGAGTCTTCTCCCAATATTCAATTGTGTGTTTGGTTCATTTTGGTAAAACAGATTATCAGTTACTCATTCTCATAAATTAGAATCTGTCGAATGTAATTTATTATCTGTTCGTTATATGCCATTAAATGAATGCACAATATTCAGTTTACAAATTATTAATCATGAACTGGGATTAACTGAAACCACACGGATAAGATGAATTATATTTTCTTAAACGTCGCTACACTGTTATATTCAGTGATAATGAAAATTGCTTTTAAGCTAATTAAGATTTTATCTGATCAACAATTGGACATGAGCATTATTATATTCAATCGATTCCCGTTGTGTGTCGATTACAATATTCGGCAATAACACAACATAATGATTATAATGGTTAACTTGATCCATTTCTGATGGATTTCTTATAACGCGAATAACGGCGATCGTTAATTTATTATTCATCTGGATAAAAAGCCCTTAGTTTTGTTACCAGTAAGGGAATATACGTAAAATAAATACTGATGAAATTAGACCTTTCGGCCGAATTAACTGAACATAAAAAACAAAATATTGTTTATGTGAGCATAATTCAAATAAAAAATATACAGAGACCTATAATATAAATGATAATCTGTTAAACATATGTTGCTTATTATCATGTACAGCATACGTTAACATAATTCTTAGTTTATTTGGTTCTTGAATATGTTATTATGTTTGAAATATTATATTTTCATTATTATTATTGCCCATCAGAGATCGTTGGTGGTTAGACCAATTTAGAATGCATTTAAACATCATTTATTCTCACAAATGATATGTGTCTGTGTTTCTACATATCTCCTATCACTAAATGATGATAATTCAAATGAAATTGAGAATTATGTACAATAGAATAGAAGAAAAACCGTTTAGTATGTAGGACAACATAAGACAGTTCTGTTACACTGGAAAAATCCTCAGATTCAATTCTCACTTGGCCAAATATTAGTTTTGTTGACAGTTGGAACACATTTCATTTGACTGTTGAAACGAAGGAATTTTTTTTTTTTAAGTAAGAAAACTAATGAGATTTTCCAAGTAACATGTTATACACCATACACATATGACGACCAACTCCAGAGCTTTTGTTGATCGCATATAAAACACCATCAGTTTCTAATAATTCATTTAATCAATACTGATTTATTAATCGGATTGATTGCAATTAACCAGCATGATAGATAATCCCACAAGCTAATTTTACGGTGTCGAATAATCTAAAAATATTTCTGAATTTTAGTTGATTATGATTTTAGTTTTGTTTTTTCTTATTTCTATTTGAAATCTATACCATACCTGATTACTGTATTTTCAGTTTCTTTTATTTCCATTTCGATTCGTTTCATTCAAAATATAATCATAAAATTTGAAAAAAAGCAATAGAAAGAAAAGAAAAATTATAATCTAATCTTTATACACCAATCATTTTATAAAATAAAAAAAAACACAAAAAATTAAATGTTTAAAAGACGCGTTCGATCATATCGTGGTATACAAACACAAGTGATCGCGGTTTTTTTTTTTCAAATATTTTGATTCAGTCAAATGAACAGGAACAATAAAACTGACTGATTTCAACTTGTTTGCAGCATCCAAAAACAAATCTGTTTTTTTTTATTTCTCGTGGTCTCTGTGTAACTTCTCTCTCAATTCCACGTATAAAATTAAAAAAAAAAAAAAAAAAAAACTCGTTATCAACAATATTTTTTGGTTGTTCGTATTCGTTTGAATTCTAGACGAAAAAAGAGTAAAAAAAATATTTATGATATTTTATGTTTATTATTTTTGGTTGTATTAAACAAACTGAAATTCTTACCTTCATTACCGGCCAAATACCAAGAGGTCTCTTGAATTAAATCCAATATAATAGTTTCTTTTCACATTTTGTATAAAAGGTAATGGCCTAAAACATCTCATCTGCGGTGGATGCCACATTATCCGAAGTCTATTATAATCTTTAACATTGTATAATAGACAGCGTAACCAGTAGAGATGAGAGAACTAGCATTACCCGTTGATACCGTATTTGCCTATACGCAATCAAATAAGGGTTTTCTTATACTCATTTTATTTTCCTTTTATAATAATATGGAATTCCAAAAAGTTCTCGTTCGGTATTTTTTATTTTTATTTTAATACTGATTATAACCTGTTGAACGAGAATATTTAGCTGTCTTTCACATTAAATATATGATGCATAGGAATATTTATATTAAAAAAAAAAATACCAATTCAAAATCAAATTGATGCCAACTGTTGGTATATATCTATCCAGAGTTCTTGTTTTATTTTAAAAATTTCTGTTATAAAATTCTGTTGCTGGTTGATGATGGTTCGCTGTCGATGTTGTTTTTTTGTTCTTAGTTTTGATCCCTGATATCAGCCAAATGGATTGTGAAATAAAATATCTTTTAGTCTGGTATATCTGGTCCCACATATCAATTGGCTAAAGTACCAGAACATCAAAAAATTTAAATTCCTTGATACAAAACGTGAATCTGTAATCTGTGCACGCACTTCACATCATTTGATATGATGCTGTGCGGTATACAGTAGACATTAAAATAATCACATTATGCTGCAATGCATTAGCTCCAATAAAACTATAAATCTGAACTACTTTACCTAGTTACAGAAGAGTCCACTTGTAAAATCCTTGATCGTTTTATTCGTTTCCTCACTGACTGATTCAGTATCACTTATTGGCCAAACTGTAGAATTCTTAACACAACGAGTGTTGTTGAAAATGTCCTCCATGCATTAGTCCATATGAATTCAATATGACTTTTATCGTTTACGTATGAATATGTTCTTGTCTCATTGACTGAAATGATCAGAGAATAGATGTTCTAAAATCTCATGTTAGAGTTCTCTTTTAATTCAAATTTTTCTTTTTTCTTTTTTTTTGCATCAAACATCCAAAATATAAAGTCGAATGTAAATATGCCAAAGTAATGGCTTCTTCTTGTTAACAACCCTCATCAAAAATAATTCTTGTCGTCGTCTCATTTTCCACCATAGCAATTTATGTGGTGGTTTTCAACAAATATAATATGAATATATGAACCCATAATGGTGAATTTATATTGAATGTAATGTATATTTTTTCCTTGTGGCATGTACTTTTTCAACAAAACATAATTTGCCCTTTATACATTTCAACAATCCACAATATTATCAAGTTGAGGGCAAAGAATGTAAGTAGAGAAAGAAGAAAGAAAACCACCAAATTGTAATCGTAATAAGACATTCAATATGCCCCGAAATGTAGGAAAAAAAAAAAGACGATAAGTAGATTGTTGACAATATAACAAAGAAGCAATTTAATACCTTTGGCATTGTAAGATGCATTATCCGATATACTCAATTCAATAGTGGATTCTTGTCCACTTGTATGTTTCTGGATCGAATATTTTTTACAATACCTCGAACATGGTGGCGTATAACATACTTTTATGTTGATTTGTATGAAACTGAAGTAGTTTAATATCCAACCACTTTGCCTGTTAAGCTTTAATACTCCAATCTATTGAATTCATATGTAAAATATCAACTAATCAAATGTGTTTCTATTATTTCATTACAGGAATTTTACCCAAAAAATAAAAGAAATTCATATGAAATCTATCAGCTATTGAATGGATCCAGAGACTTCAACTTCCGATGGATTGTTAATGTTGCCAGGTATGTTTAAATTCATTTGATAAACTGACAAACCAAATAGTTATTTCCGATTTAAATACTTACACCA
The DNA here is from genome assembly GCA_001014335.1 of Coboldia fuscipes. Classification (NCBI taxonomy): domain Eukaryota; kingdom Metazoa; phylum Arthropoda; class Insecta; order Diptera; family Scatopsidae; genus Coboldia; species Coboldia fuscipes. Next base: position 140,128 of record JXOR01000146.1, on the reverse strand, counting down.
CAATATCAATCACTTCAAATGCTGATCTAAAAGTAAATCCAAAAACAACCAAAAATTATTAAAATTATAGTGCTCTGCTCATATGCATTATGCAAAACGCCTAAAATACCGATAAGAAAATCGTAAATTTACCACTATACTTTAGTAAGATTACACTAATGCATAGTTGTAGTCATCAGTTCAATTGCACCATTAATTACTGTCTTATAGTTTGACATGTGACGATCTTTGAGCCATATAAATGTATCTTAAGATAATTTTAATTGATTCATTATCATTAATTTTATATGGATGTATGTACATATGCAACCTTCATGCATAGTGAGGCGCCCTAACACTCGGTTGTATGTTTAACCAATGGTCTAATGCAAACTATACATTTGAATACATATTAACTCAAGAGTAGTGTTGTTGGTTTCTTATTAAATTATTCTACATCGTTAATGAATATTGTTTAAATAATTAATGAATCATATGGTGAAACAAGTGCTCTCTATACCAATTACCACATTATTCATTGAATTTAATTCTAATTTATTGTTCTATATACATACGGTATGTATTATAGTTTATTTGATATTAGAATCAACATTTTATAAATATATTACGAATAAATGCGGTTTCACACAATAATACGGTTAATTTTTTATTCTGTTGTTTTAGATTATACACCCATAATATGAGTCATTAAAATTAATTGACGGTTTTTTTTTTTTTTAAATTTAATTTTTCGAGTTTGGTGAATTAATTAGTGATAATTTATGTGAAATAGGGTGGTTGGTCTTGTAGTAATCAAACTATTAACTCTACATAGTTATTTTGTTATTCATATGCGTTTCAAAAATTCACTTGTTACCATAACTCATACTCTCTTTTAAGTTATTGTGGCATTAAATTAGAAATTCAAATGTCCAATTGTTGGAGACTTCGTGTCCAATAAATGAGTGAAAGAGAATAAGAGACACAGTTAGTGAGTGCCAGTGAATGTATGTAGACACATAATTGAGATATACGTAACAATTGTATTAGGCCTATTGTGAAAAATAAGTCAATGAAATAGTGAACGGATGGTTAATTGATAAACTTGAAATGGTTGAGGGACACACAAACACTATTTAGATAATTAATGATTTTATCACTATCAAATTACTGCACTAATTAGTCATTAAACCACTTGTATCATGTATACATATTGAAATGCATACGAGAGTATACTATGAGTTTGTCCCATTAAAATGATTATTATCTCTAATCCCGTTCTCTCTCTCTACAATTTGAAAATAATTTCATTTCTCGATAATACGAATGGGTCTGTTTTCTATATAGTTTTTTTATGTTTGATCATTATACATTTCTAAATGAGATTCTAGTGCATGTAAACTACATAATGTTGTCAGTTAGTAATGTTGAATTAACAATGCCAAGCCCTTTAACAGTTTCACATCCATGTCCGTGTGGATAGTGTCATTTGAATGAATTACAATAAGTACATTGCCATTACTTGGGCCAAACTGTAACACTAGCGACAGTTCATTTAAATAATTTATGTGGTTTTTGTGTTATTACAGAACGAAAGGTATATCCATAGAATTAAATAAATAAACGTGGCGAAAAATAGTAAAATATTAACACACAAAGAAAAACATAAAATAGTCGATAGACGACCACATGAAAATATTTAATTTTAGTTTAAAACTTTTTTATTTTTTCAATGAATCACCGTGTCTATTCTCTATGTTCTGAACGAATAGTAGAATAGAAATTAAGTTGCCACCGACTCCTTTTGTGTAACCTATCTAATTACAGTATTCCATTTATATTTCATTCATTTAATAGCTTAATATCATTAATACATTGATGGTTTGTTATCATCTGTCGTGTAGTGATTAAGATGTTAAATTATTTACTTACAAATTTCGTTTGTTTGGTGTAAATTTACTTATGATTTTCATATAAAAGCTTTGTATATTGAAGCACACAGTAGTAGTTATTTTAATCCGGGAATAAATGGAATCAGTTTAATTACGGTAGTTCGATTCACTATAGACATCGTTTTATTCTTCTCTTTTTACTGGTGATATAAAGTGGCTTATCCAACAAAACCTGACGCCAGATAATGAAACACAAAGATTTTTGTTGTTGTTGTTGACGAATTAATAAGTCGATGACGAATATTAAAGTGCTTTCTCAAGTAAATTATTAGAGAATGAATCTAGCCGACAATGGATGTTTAACAGCCTAAATCAGCCTGTAATAAATGATGGGCGTTGTGTCCTTTTTTTTTACTATGAATCAAAAAATTTAATAATTAATGATGAACTAACTTGACTTTTTTTTTACTCAAGTGTATTTTACCAGATGGATTCATATGCGTTTCGTTTAGCCAGTAACTTTGGATATCGTATGACCGGTTGATTGACAAAGCATTATGTTACTTTGAACAACATATTGGACAAACGATATTTGTAGTTTGTCGTTCTCTTTCATTCTCACAGTCCAACAATATCGGTACATTTAAACTTAAATGGATTCATCGTCTGGTAAAACTACAATATTTCACAACAATAAGTCAATTACCTATGATGAATAGATAAATGTCAGTACTGATGGTTTTTACCTTCTTCTTTTTTTTATGCTGTTTTCCAATATACATGAGATTATTTTGACCTACACTCTCATTGTATACGATATTATTCTCATATGCAAGTGAAACTCCTAACTGCAATTTAACCGCACAATAGAAAAACTTTATCATCCATTTAAACTGATGTGGGAGTGGTGATTTTATGTAATTTATGTTATCAAATTGCACAGTAGAGAGAAATGGTGGATAACCTAAAATTTAACGAAAAAATAAAATGAAAATGTATTTGTAATCAAAAGGTCTTTAATGTAAAAACACTTAAATTCACATTTGAACTTTTCCTCATAACAATAAATTAGAAAATTACTTACAGTACTTAAGAATTTGTTCATTACCATACAAAAGATTTGTTTTTCTTTACCCAGGTTCATATGTAAACTTATGTATACCTGTGAATTTTATTAAATGGGCATAAACTACTGGCCACATGAAATCGAAGATATCTTATATGAGATTGTTCTTTGGGCCATAACACACAAGGGGCCAATGTGGGTTGGTCTGTGGCGGCCAAAGATCATTGATCAGTGTGGCCTTTCATGCGATTTTTTTAACGGTAACATTATACAATACACAACAATTTCCCGCGACTCCTAAATTTAAAATGTTTTTCACATTTCACACATTCATACAATGGCCATTATTATCTATTCAAATAAAAATTGATGGTCGCCAGTTGAAAGTTCTTCCCGTAACAATAAAACTCTATTTGATGGTATAGAATTTTAGCCATTATTCGATTTCATAACACACTATCGTTGTAAAAGAAAAAAAAAAGAACACTGTAACCATAAGATAGGTAACTGAACACAAAGTGTTTCCCTCAAAGATTATCTAAATGTTTCTCTCTTATAGTCACTACTCTTTTTGATAAAACGAAAGCACTTTGTTTGAGACGAATAAAAAAAAAAAAGGTTCTTTTCTGTTTTTCTTGTAAAGGAAAACTCTTCAAAGTGCATTCACGTATTCTAAAAGGCTGCCTTTTATGAATTTGGCTTTTTTTTTCTTTTTTTGTTTACCCCGATCTAATGGTAAATAATGGGCCTAACCTCACAATCTGTATCTTTAGTATTTTGTATGTAAGTACATATATGTTACTTACCTACTATTTAATGTGGGCTATTTTCAGATTCTGTAATTTCATTTAAAATTTGCTATACAATTTCTTTTATTTTTTTTCGTCTCAAATATCGCATTTTAAAGAGCTCTCTAAAGTGGTTAGTTGAGTTTCAGTTTAACTGAACTTCTTTTCTTATATCATCAGTTTTTATGGAAACGTTAAAAATTGTTTAAATTTTTTTTTTTGGTTTTTTATTATTGCTTTTCATACACGAGCGGCTCTCAAACAACTTTGATTGAAGAGAGTAAGAAATAAGTATGTAGGAATAGCCAAAAAAAAATGAAATGAAAAAACCAGAACTTGACTTAAGACCAATTTTTATGTAATTTTCTTAACAGCGATATAACCAATGTGGCAATGTGGAGTATCAACGGACATGGGTAATATAAAATCCATCTAATGTAATACTGAATGTTGAAAGCTTTTTACAATCAATCCATAGTCATTTGATCCTCACCGATCGCAATAGGTGAAACGAAATTTAGATGAATAGATTAATTTATGCTTATGATATTGATAGAATTTTTGTAATGATAGTTAAGCACACGGGTTTCTAATAATTTTGAATGCTTTTATCGAAAATGAGATTGTAACACAGTTATGATACGTTCAATTTATTATTTGGCAGAATCATTTTATACACAGAAGTAAAAATCATTCAATGTTATTCTACAATATCATCATCGTAGTCATAACTCAAGTTTTGCACATTGAAATCAATTCAAAGTGTTTGACTTATTATTATATTGAAACGAACGATGTGATCGTTACGATTCTATTTGAAAGAAACGCATTCGATGAATGCTGAATTCTATAATCTCTGAGTGTTTGAATAAGTCAACTAGTTATCATTTAAATGACCCTTTTCCACCTTGAGTTCTATATAACGATATTGCGGTATAATCTAATCAATGTTTTAATTATTTTGGTTCTAGGGATCAGTGATCTGGTTCATGTGACTCTCGTTTTGCTTACAGAACCATCATAATATACTGGAAATGAAAATAAAAACAACGGTTATACTTTTACTCTCTACACGTTAAATTAATTACAAGTTCATAATCGTTACATATTGATTTATCGACAATAACAAAATTAAAAAAAAAAATAAAATAAAATAAAACAAAACAAAATAATATAAAACGATCAACAATGTTGGTAAACGTAGCAATAGTGGCCCATCAACACAGAAGATTTACTATGTGCCATTAAGATTAACCGTTTCACATTCTCATTCAATAATCTATCATTTGCCATGCCCGTTACTGATTTTATAATGAATGGGATTTATAGTACAATCGTACATTGTATTTAATTTTTAATGAATAACCGAAGAACAAAAAAATAAAAAGAATCTGTTTTGAAACAAACAAAACCAGCGGATACATGAAGAAGGAATAAGAAAAGACCATCATAGTCTCAACATATATAAGATCAATTTCATGTCATGTTTCACGTTTTAGTAACACTAAAATATAAAGCTCACGTTTTTTTAAACATTTTGAATTAGAAATTAATTAAGAAATCATTTAGACAACCATCATTGAGTTAATAGCCAACTGTTTAGACGGTATGGTACCTTCTTACATTCTTATGAATTGTTTTATTTATTCTTTTTTTTTTCCATAATCATCGTTAGATTCATCAAACAATACGTATAACATAATGCCCACACTTCTTTATTAAATATTAATTGCTATGTGTATTTGTTAAATTAATTGCCTTAGCGTCTAATAAAAGACTAAACTAGCTGACCAAATATTCTCATACACAACCGATTAATTCATCATAAGTGGAGTAGAATGAAATTAAAAAAAAAAAAAAGCAGAATGGTAAAGAAGGAATAAGAAACAGACAATTGAAGAATAAGATAATTATCGTACTGATTGTATTATGAAATTGGTTCTAATTAGAGGGTTAATAATTCGTAAATGAGAACTAATAGAAAATAGTGTGACCACCCCATAAATTAACTGACTAATATTTTAATAACTAAGTGGTTAATACTGTTGTGACCCGTTCAAATGCTAATGAAAACATTAAACAGTTATTGTAAGCACAGGAAAACACATTGACCACGCATTCTATAATTATTTGTTCGTTCTTTTCATTAGTATTTCTTCAATTTATTTAGTTTTTTTTTTTTTCATTTTGATATGGAATTTAATTGTTATATAAATGCAAAAGCTATAAATAGGTGATTTAAAGAGAATGAATTGTATTTCAATTAGAGTGAAAGCTAGGTAATAGTGTACTACGGTTTTGGTTTATTATAATGGATTTTCTTCTTTTTTTTTGAGTGAATTTGAGTCTCTTTCATTTGAATGTATGATTCACAATTCATGTTTCATATGAATTTGAATACATAAAAACGAAAAGAAATATTGTGAATGTTTAATTTACTTATACAATTATGTGACGGTAACTGTTTGCATTAGAATGTTTAATGTAAATTGGGGGTGGTGCCATATTCAATGAGAATATTATCATCATACTAAATATCCAAAGCCGTTGTGAAGGAGTTGTGGTCAACGGTGTAACACTCTAGTTTATTGTAGTATTATTCATTTATAAATTGTTAGAGGGTTGATTTTATTTACTCATTTTAGTATATCAACCATTTTAATGGTATAATTTCACTATAATTGCATTACCAAAGAGCCATGAATTAATGGTTTATATTCATTGTAATACTGTTGATATATTCGTATTATTCTTGTTTTTCTTGAAACAACGTTTCTCATACTCTGGTAATATTAAGGGATGGTATTACCAATGAAAATTATTATGAATTTTAACAGTATGTACAATTATAATGCTATTTATTATCGCATAAATCATTTACATATCATAAAATACACGCAAAAATGTTTCATTTTTTTTTTCCCTTTATGATTCGATCGATAGTTGAAATGGAATAAATGTATTCTAACAATTTTCTAACAACTGGTAACAAGGAATGGTAGAAACCGGATAAGAGTATAGTATAATGTAAGTTATGAAATATATCGTAAATAATAAAAAAGAATTACAATGAATAAGGCTGATAATATGATTTTACTTATGGCAAGGTGATTTACATAAATAATGTTGAACTTACACATTACAAAGTGCTCCAAAACAGCAATGAAAATAAAAAAATAAAAAAAAAAAATGTACACGATAACGGTATAGAAAAGGTGTATCATTGAAAGAGTGTCTGGTAATCAAATCGGAGCAATTTAAATCGATTATCGTCCGTTATGGTGAAATGGATCAACGGTTTCATCACCAAAAAAATAAAATTTAAAATGCTTGATAAAATCCAATGATCAAATTAAATTCAACATAATTCTTCATTGGATTAGGGCCAGAAACGGTTATGATTCACTGAAGAAAGTAAAGTTTTTTTTTGTTTTGGTCGCACAATCAACCGAAATAAGCAAACAATTTTGAACGAACATAAAATCGAAACAAAATTGCACTTAAGACACTATACGATGTCTTAAATATAAATGAAACCACACCTTTCTGGATGATAATCGAACAGTTATTTGGCAATCGACTTATTGGAATTTTTACTATACATTTATATCGTATGCGATATGATAAATGGGCACACTTGAAAAATACTTATTCTTCCATATAAAAATTCAGTTAAAATTGGATTTGCCCGATATTTTAAAGGCAAAATATCGACCATAAATCATTTAAATAGGCCATTTAAAGTGCACGGTTGGGTTTCCACCCTCCTGGTTTTTCAACTCACTAGAACTGAGAACAAACAATAATAAAAATATGAGAAACAAGAACCATTCCAGATTGTCCCAATGTTTATAAAACATATTAAATTGAATGAATGGCGGAAAATGATACTGGGTGTACTGTCACTTAAAATTACCATAAATTTTCATTTCATAAATATGATTTACATGAAAGGATCACCCTCTAATGAGATCTGTTGTACCAAAAAAAAAAAAAAAAAACGGACAGTCAATGCAAATTGCATTTTATTTAAATGTAAATGTATCCGTTCAATGGATACCAAAAACAAGTTATTTAAACGGATTAAAATAAAAAACGTCTAAATAAATAGGTGAAATTCATTTGACCCCTTTTTCACAATTAAATGAAAAGTGCGTTACGACGGTTTATTAGACATTGAAATAAACCGTAGATTGATGACCCGTTGTACGCATCTTGTCATCATATACAATGGAGAAAAGGTCATGGACTATTCTATACTATTTCCGTATTTATCATGCCAATAACATGATGGTGTTATGAACTTTTTCTCATTCTCTGGACCCCAAAAATTCCATATTCAAATATGATGCGGAAATAAAATAAAACGTGATTTTGGGTTTCATATGATTCACTCAACCGTTTGCTCATAACCACATATTTTATAATACAAAAATTACAGTGACGTTTGTTCCAAATCACTATGTTTTAATACTCTCTCGAATTATTGTAATCGAATACTGATGTATTTTCTTTTTCATTTGGCATACATTTTTGTATAGGATTTGATTTAAATAAAAAACGCCAAATAAAAAGGGTTAAAACATAATCGAGCATATGCCATGATGTTATGGACCAGAATTTTTTAAAAAACGGTCAAATGGAATTGAAAGTTTTTTTTTTTTTCTCGTTGGCTTTTTATTTTCCATGAACAGAAATTTTAAACTGCAACGAATTGTTGTACGGGAAAAAAAATGGAATAAAACATAATTTCAGAAAAAAGCGTATAACACATCCAGATGGGGGATTAACAATTCCGTTGATCGGATAGAATAGTAGGGAGGGTATATGCACTCATAGGAGGTGTCCTTCATATTTTACCTAAACACACATCATACAGTCAGCCATTTCATGTGTGACTGGGATATGGAAAAAAAGTAAAACTTGATACGTTATGAAATCATATACGAACCCATCAAAGGATATTCAACTTAAATTGAGGGTAGAAAAGCGAAATAAAACAAGAATGTAGTAAATCGAAAATATTTATCCATTTACCATCCGCCTTCGTTCCATTTTATGTACATCATATGAATTTAATATTCAACCGTTTTCATAATTTTTTTTTATGATTCCATCTCTTTCTGATGTTTTATCAACATAAAAGTTGTTGTATGGATCGAATTGGAATGTGGATTTCAACTATTTTTGAATGATTTTTTTTCTGTTCTCATAATTCTTTTCGGTTTATGTTTTTTTTTTTGTGTTCCATTCTCTGGTAAGTTCTTTCGTTAAGTTCCACATAATATTCAAATTGAGGGAAAACGCACGAAACTAGTATATTTCTAAACATGACTATGTAACTATATGGTTAAGACACGCGAAGCAAATGGTCGTGTCCTTTTATTCAGTGAAATGAATAGAGTGAAAACACGGACATGGTATATCTAAAAATTACACCCAAACCGTCCTTAATATGATTAAGGGTTGTGGCATTTCAACTTATGAAGAGAAATTGTTCGTTTCATAATAACCGCCAATATGTGCCATTTGATTAATAAATGATAAAAGTGCTATTTCATGATACACAGCAATGCCAACAATTTGACGTTTATAAGCACTACATTGGAAACTCGAGATATAGAACGAATTATTCTCCTTCCTGGGGGCTCACTGTATGATGAATCTCATTCTGTTTTGGGCAATACTCCGTTTCTCCCATTTTCATTTCATTAAGCCACAGTGTGTGTTTTTGGTTTTTATTATTTTTCTTTTATTCTTTTCTCTTTAACGTAATGAAAATTATATGAATTCATAAATTAATATCATTTGCCTAGTGGACATTTAATTATATTATCCAATGTTTTAATAACTGAAGCACATAAATACCATATGAATTCCATTGCAATGGTTTTTTTTTTAATTTTTAATTAAAAAGAAAACTAAGAACGATACCAAAAAAAAAAACTGACTAAAATACCATATGAATGCGACATTATCTGTTGTTGGACGCATACTGGCTGTTATTAATTCCCCAAAAAAAAAAAGAGACTTCCACTAAAATGATAAAATATAAATGGAATAAAATGTACATTCAGAGATTGTTTTTCATATTTGGTAGGGCAACATAATTAAAACGAAAATGTTTCTTTTTTGTTTTGATGGTCAGGACAAATACCATCTCTCAACTCCGATGAATGGTAACATGATATGTGCAAAAACTGTTCAACATGATAGTAGAATATATAAATTATAATTCCATAAGGGAATTTTGTATGCGGTTAACTGTGGAGCAATATCCAATTTAAATGTTATAGTCTTTTGCTACCAAAACTAACTAATGTACGTTGTGACATAGAGCTTTTATTTTTATGTTATTTGGGTGCGGATTCTAATAAAAATTCTTCTTTGTTTCAAATAGAAAACCCAAAAAAAAAAAAAAAACAAAAATTAACGTTCACAAAACGCTGGAAGGTAAAACATAAAGAAATGGTTAAAGGAAAATTTAATTTTGAATATTAGTTGTTACCTGGTCAGAATATAGTGGCCAAACATTCAATATTATACTTATACAAACAGGTGAGGAGTTTAGTTTAACTAAATACAAACTCTAGTTTTATTTAAATGAACGATGAGACCCAAAACGGTCGTTTTGTTTGTTGCTTCCCCCCCAATATCGAATAAAAATGAAACAGATAAATTTTATTATTTCTGATCATAGTTTAGTTGCTTTGTGGTTCCTTAATCACAATGTCTACACATTGTGAATTTTTATTCATTGACTTTTGATAACTACTTTTACGTTGACAATGATACCACTAAACACTAAATTATTTGGCGCAAATCATTTTTAATCGTTTAGATTTAACAAATTTTGTTATTTGTCGGTTACACGTGAATAGAAAGACCAATTATTAATGAAGAATGCGTCAAAGACTTAAGCCTATTAAACGTAAAATTTTGTCATTTAACCAACTAAAAATTCAGTTGTAATCAAAATTAAATAGACAAACAACAACAATAAGAAATGTGAAAGAAAAACCAATCAATTCATTTATTCAGTTTTTCATGTTCAGAACAATCATGTTAGTTATAAATACCCATCTATTATAACGTGCATAATTTATTGTCAAACATAAAATCTCGATTTTGATTATTACCCGTTTTGATTCTATTCAATTTGATCATAAAAATTAAATAACAACGAAAATTATTAATATAACAAAAGAAAAAGAAAATTAGAATATTAAGCAATAAAAGTTTTAATCATAACGCTTTTTATGTGCCATCATAATATGAAGAAATAGAAAATTTTTACTGGTTTGATGGAAACTATTTGTTTTTGTTAAAGAAATCGGTTAAAGAAAATGGATTTCAAGAAATATCAACCAAATGTATGGTGTGTCTCCACTATACAATCGAACAGAGACACGAGGTATATCAAGTTTTATCGGAGTTTTATTGCAAATCCCAAATAATTCATTTGAAAAAGTGTATTTTGAGGTTGGGGAGAAGCATTGTAATCAATTGATGGTATTCCCATATCACAATTGCTATGATATTACCTGTAAATATCACTTTTTTTATATCCAATCATTGACGGTTGATGGTAAAAGGGTAAAATATTAAACCTTTTTTTTATTTAATGTTGAAATGATAATAGTCGTAAACTTCCAAAGTACAATTAAACTAAAAAGCACATGTCATGTCTATATATGGGGATTTAGCACTTGAATAAAACTTGTAATATTTATTCTATCTAATCATTTTTACCTTATTGTACACATATCGCAGGTAATATTTACAGAATGTTTGTATAATAAAGATTTCTTAATCAATATTGACTCAAGAAAATCACACTTTTCATATGGATTTTAATGCTATCTGTAGTTATGGCCCTCTTGTTCACTGTCTCGGTACACAGGCATGTATGCATGATCGGTGTATATCGCATGGAATCAAACAAGTTAAAATAAAATAAAACGGTTATACATGAATGCGATGGCAAACAGCATAAAAAAAAAAATATGAAATACATAACAAGAGAATATTTTTCTTTAAAATACAAAAATTTCTACGCGTATATTGAAGCTGCCCACACAACTAAATGGAGTTTTGATGAGCCCCATCAACAGAACTACAAAGAAATACTCCATTGTTTTCCCATATTGATAGAGTCACCATTCAGTTGTCTACTCTCTTGTTGTTTGGTGAAGTACACCACCTGAATCAATTTAAACTTCTCACTCTGCTATTTCGTAGTCGTCAACTTGAAGGTATTAATCATAAAATGAAAAGAAAAAAAAAAATTAAGAAATACTTTATCGTTGGTTATTTTGATTAACCATTGGCCATTTAATTTAAAAAAAAAAAAAATTGATTTAAGATTCGATTTAAGTGTATTTACCTTGACAATGGCAAATTGGGGAGACCTCATAATGACGGGTGTTTTCTCGACACCGACAATTCAATTGTCTAGAGTGGTCCGATAAAGGTGTTCTTCGCCTTGCCTATTACACGTTTACGTTCACTGACACCATCAAAAAGTAATTCTTTAATTAGAAAAAAACTGATTATTTGTAACGTTAATTCTCAGATAAGACAAATAACGCGTCTATTTTGTCCGTGTTTTCTTATTTTATTATACCAATGCCTTTATCGGAATGAAAGGAAAATAAAAACTGAATATTTTTTTTTTCTTCAGTTCATTCCTCATTTATTAATACAGCAAGCAATTCACAGATGTGTACTGTTCGGTTGTCAATAATCAATAAATGTTTTATTTTCTTTTCTTTTGAATACGTTAAACACTCAACAGAGAGACTTCACACATTTAATTTGATTGGTTCTCAATGTCTTTGAGAAAAGGAACAAAAAAAAAAAAAAAAAACTGAGATA
>JXOR01000146.1:0-127386 GCA_001014335.1 Coboldia fuscipes | reverse complement strand
AAAAAAAAAAAAAAGAACTGAGATAATGTGTAAATGTTTCTTTAAGAATGAAAGACAAAAAAAAAAGCCACCGTATATGCTAATTCATTATTGTGTATTTTGTTTCTTAAATTGAGTCTGTTAACTTTTTTCTTTATTATAAAGTATATTTTTTTCATTATTAAAGTCTTTATTTTTTTTTTTATTTTAGTTTCTTATATAGATTCTGTTTTGTTTCTTTTTTTTTATTTTATTATTATTATGTTTCTCTTATTCTTTTACCATTCACATTGATATTCATGTTTAACAAATTAATAAAACAAAAAACTGATGAGAAAGAGAAAGATATATTGTCTGTAACGTGTGGTTGGATTTTAAATACCATAATCAAGTCTTTAACTGTTTAGCTGATTGTTTAAGAATACTATAACTCGCGTCAAATGATAATTTACATATTGCCACGTGAATTGATATTTTAATATTTCTCTCTCTTTTACTCGTTTATAATAGAATGAATCTAAAAATGTTTTTTTTTAAACGATTTTTACCTGTCGCTGATTAATACCTCAACAGAATTAAAATATAACTGAATGACAAATCCCAGCTATTAGAAGTAATCGTTGTTGAATACGACATTTATTTTTATTCTGTTGACTCTGGCACATCATGTTAAGGTGATCGTATCCTCTGTTCATGGATCTGAGGCAATTTTAAGAAAACTATTATTGTGTAACAACGACACATACTTGGTTTGTCTTCTTGGAATTCATCATTTAGGCTAGAATTTCTCTAGCTTCATCTCACGATCTTTTAGATTCCAACCACAGATGTTACAGATGAACGGTATATTCATGGCATTACTGGAAGTACTTTTGAGTATCAAAAGAACACATTTTTGAAGATCCGAATGTATGGAAAAACGAACATTTGAGTTATGAGTGCCGGAGTGAATACTAACTGAAGCCATACCATCTCGTATTCCTCTGTAATTATACTCTATCTCACTCGTTTTTCCTCCATATATCTGTCTGTTTGGTATATTAACACATAATCAAATGGTTCATGTATAGAATTATACTCTGGCTGTGTATTCTATACAAGGAACCAAAGTAAAACTAAAAAAAAAAATAAAAAATACAGAATTCTACAGCCTATTTGGTATGTAAATATCAGTGGTATGATGAGCTCAGTACTCAGTACCCAACATTAAAAGGCCAATCTCTATGGGTATGTAGCCTATACTCAACCATTCGGTTAAATCGTTTGACGATGCGCGAGTTTTTTAACGCGCGGCTGTTTATAACCCCATACAATACAGACATCAAATAAACCAGTATGACCCGAAGCACCTCAATCGTATCCGTACATAAGACATTGTTGAACATTATACATTTCAACTCAGTTTCAGTTCCACCGCTAACGAGTTAACAATCATATTGTAATCAGCTCTCGCGGTCTTAAGTTGTTTCAAAAATAACACTCTTCATATTTCAATTCATTTTTATTTTTTTTTTTCTAAATTTCCAACAGTGTAGTTTTATTTCTGGAGTTTTGTACAATTTCAATATTTTCTTGGCTAAAATAAACTTTAAAAAGAAAAAAAATTAGTTTTACACTTCAGTACGGATAAATGTTAGTTTTTATTTCTTATTTTTCCAACTAATTTTCAATTGTTTGTGAACAAATAAATTACTCAGCTGGAAAAATAGTTTGACGCTAAGTTGGAAACACAAAATGAATGGATTTAACGATTTTTTTTTTAGTTTTTCTTTTTTTGGTTGAACAATTGTAATACAAGAGAGTGAAAATGTCCAAAAAAACAAAAATCATTTTATTTTTTTTTTTTGGTTAAAGTTAATCCAAAAATTAATGGTGTAAAATCATATAAAAATAAAACTCTGGTCACTTGAATTGTCATGGCGTGAATACCAAAAGTCTGATAAAATTCAATGAGAATTCAATAAAATTTCTCGATTTGTCTGAATTGTAAAGAACTATAAATCCAAAATAACTAAGAAAATAAAAAAAAATAAAACCCGCGGGTGATATTATTGGTGATTAGTATTCTATTGTGGTATACTGTACAGAATTAATACCAAATTTGGTTTGTGTGGTTTATTTTTATTCAAAATATAATAAAATATTTAAATTATCTCGACTTTTTGTTTTGTAACTTTGCTGATTTAAATCTTCTAAATATAGTGATGTTGTTCCTGTTATTATTAATATAAATTTCATATTTTTTTTTTCTGTTGTTTAAAATCAAGAGAAACAGAAAACCGTATAGAAATTAGATTCGCATCCAGAATTAAATAAAAAAAAATACACGGAATATTTGTGATAAAATTTTAATTCCAGCGAACATTACAGCGAATTTTTTTTTATGATATTTCAAATCGAAGAGAAACGAAAATAGAAAACATAACGATGTTGTTACTTTCGAAACAAAAAAAAAAAGAACGAATCAATCAACGAGTTTTATTAAAAAATACAAAAAAAAAAAAATTGTGTTGTGGTTTTAAATAAAATAAAAAAAAATTAAAATAAATTTAGTTGTTGAATAAAATGCGCGATAGAAAACATCACTTGTATTCATCATGGATTAAAAATTTACATTGAACTATTGATTATCATTTTGGTGTTATCTGTGGTTATTCTCAGGAATAAAAAAAAAGGTGGCCCGGGCAAGGTGTACACACATACACATTGACGATTTACGTTTTTTTTTTTTTTTTTTTAAATTGTGTAAACGATAGGAGACTTGTTTACAGGTGAGATATAAACTAATAAAAGAACCTTACACTGTTCATATTATATAAAGAATAAATCAACCCAACCATTTGGAAATGAAACAGAAATCAAATGTGGAATTTATTACAGAATTGTGGATGAGAACGCATCAAAGTTGTTGTTGTTTTTTTTTTTTTAAATAATCTGGTGATTGCCATTAGCGAGGTATAGAGTTCCTACGTCTTAATGGAAATTTTGTAGGAACTTCATACCGTGCTCTTGGAACACCTAAATTCATCAAATTGGCCAACACCATAACATATTGTGAACTTTTATACATTACATGTTTATTTGAATTTTATTTTTTGTGTTTTTGCGTTATAAATATTAATTCATTCCTTTGGTGTATTAAAAACGTGTGCTGTTGCTATATGCAAAATGCTGTAGTTCAAGTGAATTTTCAATTTCAACAAAGAAAAACTAAAGGAAAAAACTAAACTCAAAATTCAATAATTTTTTTGTTTTTTTTTTTTTTTTTTAAATTTAAAAAGTGTGAGATTTGATATTCAATGATGCTGGTATTCCAATAAAACATGCCATGTGATGTTTATTTGGTTGCCACAAAGTGATTGTCTAAACTCAAGTTATGTTCAGTTTGATTTTTTTTTATTTTTTAGTGTGTACCTCCTCACTTTTGTTGCTCTTTAAATATTGGGAAAAAAAGAATACTATATTTTTTTTTTTATTTTATTTTATGGTACATAAAAAGTGAGGGAGAACAGAAAGATCCAAGAAATACGTGTAAAAAACTATAAAGAAAAAGACACATACAATGTAGAGAGAACTAAGTTTATCTTTTTTATAATAAATTTCAACGGTTAGTGTTTCAAGTGTGTTACTTTAAATGAAAATGACATCAAGTGCAATCAGTCAGGCCCGCGTTTTAATCTACGATACAAATAATATATAACATTCATATGAAAATTATGTATTCAATATAGAGAGAGAGGAACAAATACCATATTGAAATTGTTTAATAATATCAAAAAAAAAAAATAACCATAAACGTTTTTACCCCATTCATGTGTACTAAAGTTAAGAAATTAAAGGAAAAAAAAAATAATACTGAGAAATGAAACCCAAGAAATTCTTTTTATTTTTGTAAGAAAAAAATTAAACAAGAGAAGAAATACATTGAAGTAATAATAAATAAAAAAAAAAACAAAAAGAAATACAAAACACATAAAAGAATTGAATTATTGAATATAAACGATCAATGGAGAGGCGTCGACTTGAGTTCATCTTATCTGGCGTCACTTAGGTTTCACTAGATCAGTTTTACTATCTTCAATGAATATGATATTCTTTACAATTAATCATTTACAATTGTTTCATATTTAATTAGAGTCAGTGTATAATTGTGATAATACTTTATATTCATAACAAAAAGAAAAATCATTTGTAATGAATTTTAATTAAATCATTGCTAATGAGAACTAATTCGATTAAAAAATAAAATAAAAAAAAAACACTTTTAGCGGAAACTTAATTGATGATCGATGAAAAATCTTTAAGTAAAATCTATAAGATCGTTTGTATACGTCACAATTTTTTATGTCTGATCGCGACTGATCAAGTGAACAAGACAGAGAGAGAGAGAAAGAAAAAGCCGAATAGAAAATTGAATTTTTACAGATTTTCTGTTGCTGAGTAGAGCAAAAAAAAAAAACGCGTATAAAACTGCCCGCTAAAAGATTAATTATGAACATCATCGTCCGTTCAGGTTAAATGGCATAAATTAATTGAATTGTATGATTCAAATGATTGCAATCGCATAACGAAAAGAGAAACAACAATATGATGAGGACTCAGTTCATTACATCTAATCAATAAGAAATTAATTGTTGATTTTCTGTTTTCTTCAAGAAAAGAAACTCAAAAAAAAAAAATACGATTTCATTTTTATATTTTAAACATTTCTGTTGCCATAGAGAGAGAGAGAGAGATCACTTAATTTGAGTTCTATTTTCAATCTTGATTCTATTCAGTTTATGTCTAAGAACAGGAAGATTGACTCTTATTAGTTTATTCTGTGTGGTACTTTCTTGATCTGGTTTAAATTACTAGGTAAATAATGTGATTTGGATGAATGAATATTGCGATAATGTTTCCTGATAGAGAAACTTCAGATTATTTTTTTTCATTTTTGTATTCTGCGATCATAAAATTGTAATTGTATTTCATATTACTTACACTGTACAATTTAAAATAAAAAAAAAAAGAAATATGCTATTTGTAACTGTGCTGTGTTATAGGGCATTAGTTTCTATTATAAATATACCATAATATTATGTATGGTTTTATTTTATTTAAAAAACATTGTAGCTAAATATTAAAATATCGTATATCAGAATCAAATATTCATATAATTCCATTAAAGACTTCAAGTAGTTGTAATTTCAAAATGATATTTTGATTGAAAAATTTCATAATATGAAACAAATAAAATACGATAGGAAAATTGATATGAGTATCATTTACAATAAAAAACAAAAATGAAAAGGTTGAATTTAATACTCAGTTTGTGTGTTATTACACTGTTGCTGTTGCTCTGTATTTGAAATAATATTTATGCAAAATAACAAAGAGTCAAATAGAAAATCATAAATGGTAAAGAGAAACATTGTGAAATGAGTGAATTGCATCTAAATAAACTTGAAAATATAGAAGGTAATTGAAAGACATTTAATTCGTCGACACAAACTGTTATTACACATCTTAAGTTTTTATTTTTTTTTATAGATCAGGTGAATATAAAAAAATACCTGTTTTATCAAATGTACGAATAATTGTAATATGCAAATAACAAACAGAATCATCGTTGATGGTTTGAATGTCGGTTGTTGTATTGGAATGTTAAACTGAAACCAAATAACATGTTTTGGCTGTTAGTCTTCTTATTATAGTCAGAATTCAGTCATCTTGTTTCGCGGGTACATAATAATAATATTCTCAATTTATTTGTCATTAAATTCAATGGTATCCGTTCAAAATTGATTTGATATTTAATGAATGAACCAAGTAACTGAGAATTCGTTTACTTTTTTCGTTCAAAGAATTATTTCACTTGATCACATCATCTCATCATTGTGGTTTAAGTATTCACTGTTTCATTGTATTTCGGATGATACCCACATAGCACAGGTAGATAAGATTAATAATTTACTATAACATTCTGTTGGCATTTAAATAGGCTGATTAGTCTCTGTGAAGTAAATATTAGGTAACCAACATATAGCGAGGAAGTTTTGTTGATTGTTTTGAACGTGTCTTATGTTCGAGGGCACCGTCAACCAGATACTTTCAATTCCATTTATATTTCTATTTTTTTCAATTTTGTGTCTTGTTTTCATTTTATAAAAATTTGCAATGAAACAATCAATTACTTATGGACAGTTGTATATACCCACTTCTTATTTAGTTACTATGTAATACAGAGACCCACTAAGCCACATTAATCAGTGACTGAATGTGAATTTTTTCGCAACACAAAATACAAAATATTCAAGAATTGAATGAGAATTAATAATACAAATCTTTTTTTCTTTTTTTTTTTGTTTGTAAGAAATAAAATAGCAGCACTCCAGTTACATAGTTAATAATTCTATAATATGCAATATACAAAATAAAGGAATAATATTATTGAAAACATAATTTATTGCAATACCACAATTCCAGTGTATAACAAATTTAAACCACTTGGATTTGCAAATAGCGCCAAGCCACCAATAAAAAAAAAAATAAAAAAATCAACACAACAACATCATCCGACAAAACCAGAGTCATTTTTAAGTCAAATGCCCAGGTATGTTAATCGTATTCACGGGTTCTTGTGTAACAACACCACACTTAAGATTACAAATCTATGTGGCCGTTGTTTCTTTTCAAATTTTAATTTAATTCAGAATTGAATTTATGCTTAGGGCTACTTCTTTTGCGCCATTTTTTCTATCTAGGAAAAGAGTTAAACTTTAGAGTTACCAAAACTGCAATTGACTCATATATACTCACCTTTTATTCGAAAATAGTTAAAATCATTGATGATATTTTAAAAATTGACACAATACCAAGCAACTTCTAGCCACGTTGATCATTATAATCTCACCGTTTTTTTTTTTCCATATCTTAAAAATCAGAGTCATAAACGACTTGAACCAAATTGTTCCGAGAGACAAAATTTAAGTTTCTTAAGACCTTCCAATCACCACAAAAACGGCATGTTATAACATAAATTATTACATTATAACATTTTATTTATTTTATTATACTATACATTGCACTGCCTAATTTAAGCTCCACATCATTGGCCAAGAACATGGTAAGATCCAGACCACAACCATACACTGGAATAAAGATCAACTCAAAATGAAATAAAATACATGAGAGATTTCTTATAATGTTTTTTCTCGTTTAAATTCACTCGGTTTAGTTCCAATGTATGTTGTATTTTAATTTCATTTTATTTTTCCTTACGAAGAAAACCAAAAAAAAAAAAAAATTCTTCGTTCAGCCTCTGAATTTTTACATTAACAGATGAAACTGCTGAAAACCCAAAGTATACAAGAGATTGAAAATGAATATAAAAAAACAAAGTCTTCTAAAGAAATTTGTGGCGTTTTTTTTTTTCTTTTTTGGTTCTTAGCGATTTCCTTCGAATGTTTTTTTTTTTTTGTTCAGTTTTAAAGTTACAAAAACAACAACAACAACAACAAAAAAATGTTGAAAATTAATTGTGTAAAGAAATACCAAAACAACATCAACTGGAAAACATTAAACGATTCTTCAAAGTTCACATTTTTTTTTGTTCTCGTTCTTCTGATTCCTCTTACAACACTGGGGCTTAAAGTAAAGGCAAAAAAAAAAAACTAAAAGAAATACACACAAAATCGTCTAAAATACCTCGCCAATGGTAGACCGCAGTTTACATACATTGGGGACTTAAGTTTCCACGCATTCAATATTAAGGAGTAAATAAATTTTAACTTTATGGTTTGACTGTTCTGTTTTTTTTTTTGTTCATTTAAAAACGAAATATAATGGCAATCCCACAGAAATTTAAAACATTTCTGGATTTACGTTATTTATTTAATATGTTTCATTCGTTTAGGAGTTGCAATTACAATTAGGAAAACCGCAAATAAGAAAAAAAAAATTAAATAAAACGAGATCCGTTGATGGCTGCCGTGCCATTAGCAAAAGCAGTGTACTTTTCAATCTCAACTATTTGTTTGCATTTTTGCTTCAATTTATGCTCTTTAAAGAAGGTAACACTAGATAGTTAAACTGATCATAGTTGAAATTAATTCAGTTCAACTGATCATAAGTTTAAACTTTGTAGTATAGACCACCATCAGATACATGATGGGTGCCAATGGTAATTAGTAAATCTAAATCAAGAACAACGTCAATCTCAAATGCTAAGAATCAACTGTAACAAAAACATTCATTTTCTCTTTTAATTTTAATTCAACATGGTAACAATTAAACGTTTTATTCTACGATTTGTTAGAAATTACAATTTTTATATTAAATTCAATTTCAATTTTATGTTTCTGTTTTGTTTAGCTCTTTATACAGCCAAGTTTATGAAATTAATTAACATTATAACGTTACCAACTACTTGAATTACACCCATTTAATAAGAAAATATATAATTAGTAAAACAACTTGCGTTAACACACAATGAATGGTTGCATTCAATAAACAGAGTTAAATAACAACACAAGAATTAATACAACGTTATAGTGGTGCTATCATAACCATAATGAATACTAATCAAAGTAATAATAATCACAAGAATATACTGATTGTTAATAAGAATTTTTTTTAAAAGTTATGAACACACACACACACACGTTCACTTTGTGCAATGAGAGTCATACCTCGTCAAAGAGATCGTCGAGAGAATGGAATAAACAAGAGAGAATATTATCACTGGTTAATCATAGAGAACTAAAGAATTAATTCATATGATCTCTTTAACATAATCAAATTGACTACTGATCCCCACGTATAACATTTCAATATAAAACACAGGAAAACGTGTGTAGTGGACAATTGAAATAAATGATACATACCAACCAGTGATTATAAAATTCAACTTACCGCACAGAGTTATTCGATTATGAATTTATTATATTCATTATAGTTGATTGTGTGTGACTCAACAATGCGCTAATGAGAATTCACAGTTTTCTAATCATAATAATTTTAGTGAATTTAACAAAACATCAACAATGGTCAAAACAAGTAATGGATACTTGAATGTATTTACAATTAATGAATAATGATATTATTCTTTATACCATTTCATATTATCATTGCATTATATATCAGATTACAAATCATAAAAAAAAAAATAGAAAACAAAAGAAATGGAAATAAAAACAGAATAAAACAAATAATAATTAATCTAGGTGAATGAACATAATTATATGCAATTGGCATTGAGAATAAATATATCCAGTAATGAATACGATTCGCATTGATAAGTATTTATCTTGTGTTTGTTTTATTTGGTTGAATTCAATTATATCATTGCGAGTTTAAGTGAATACGTGTATCGCTTTTATATTTTATTCTGTTTATTGTTGAAAACTTTTAATTGACATAATGAATATCAATAGCTGGTAAATACGAAAAATAAATAAAATAAATTATAATCACCTACACTGTATGAATTAAATGAGATGCATCAGATGGCTCATATCAAATATAATTTCATTTAATTGCATACACAAATTTTATTTAAACGATTATGATAAATATTGATTCAAATTGTTATAAATATTAAGAGTTATTTTCAATTGAAATGAAACGCAGACACAAATTGAAGAACGACTGACGATTAAAATGGTACAGTATTGGAAATGAAAGTTATTGGTCATAATAACCAATCCCGAATCTAAGAGGAATATGTTGTACAGTGAAAACTCTCATAATGGGACTATCTATTAGCTAGAATACTCGGTTAATTGGACGACTTCTGAGGTCCTTTCAACAAGTTTTATGTGTAATTGACTCCCTTTTAATCAGCAATCTCGTGAATCCAATCGTTTTAACAGTCGGACTGTTAAAACTTATGGAAGTCTCGCTATGAGAGTTTTCACTGTAGTTTAATAAACAAATATGAATGAAAATACAATGAAATCATTACATAAAACATTAAATAGAATCTATCAAAGTATTCAACGTAATTTTTTATTTTACATTTTTTAAATCTCTGCACATAACGTACATTACTTTTTTATTTAAATAAACATGAAATTCACCTAATTGTATACAGAGTAGGAAAAACCAAAAAAAAAAAAAATGGCAAATGATTTGTATTATGGAATGAGATTAGAGTGCATTAGAATTAAATAATAATTTTATAACCAGAAGGCCTATCTACTTAGTCACAATGTTGATCTACCATTTAAATTTTTACAATCAAATAAGTACTCTATCCCATTCATTCAAATGCATACGATTTCATAGGGCAATTCATATAAATAATTCTGTTTTTTTTCATTTTTGGTATGCAACTAAAATAATAAACAAACTAACTCATAGAATAATTGAAAGGGAAAAAATAAGCAATTTCATTGTTGCATTTTATAACAAAATACACATTGTTTGTAATTTAAATAATTGTAATTTAATTGAATGCAGTGTATTATGTGCCATAGTTTTGTTGCTCTTTCACCATTTTATTATTATATTTATTATAGAAAAACCGAAAAATACAAAACAACAAGAAATAAAAGTATTTGGAGAGTAAAAGAAAAAAATTATGAAGTTTAAACAGCCAAAGGAATAAGAAAAAACTATTAAAGAAACAACTGTAAGAATTCAATATTGCAATACAATTCATTTTTGCATATTAAATTCATTTGAATTTCTCTTGTACCCACTTACTGTTCGGTGGGGGGATAATTTGACTGGCGGTTAACTAAGTATACAGTAGTTTAGTAAACATGTACCTATTACACTAGTGGAAACATAACAGTTCTCCACATTGATCCAATTATTTCATATCCATAGAATTTAAATTATATTCATTATGGCTGTTTTGTAATACAAACGGTTACATTGTGTTCAATTCGTTTTCTCGTTATTTGTTGTTGATTTTTTTAACAAAAATTATGAATGCCCAAATACAGTAATTCTTCTAAATTACAATTATCGAATAGTGTAACTTAAATTATATTTCTTATAATTTCAATTTTTTATTTGATATTCGCATAAATACACTGATGAATGACTGCAACGTTTAAATTGTCAGATGTAAACCATTTTACAATTTTAGATGAAATACACATGAATTGGGATAAATAACATAAAAATATGGCGATGGGGTGGAAACACACACATGATTATCATTCACATATCGTTCATTTTAAGTGACGAAGAATACAACGTGTGGTTTCAAATAAAATCATAGGCAGCTACATAGTGGAAATAATAAAACTCTCACCGTAAATTCGCATGTGTGGAAAAGAAATCGTGTGTTATTCGCGCATTTTACATACGATAAAATTGATGATGCATTCTGTTGTTCAACCCTCGCATTTTATGAAGTCTTCATGTATGCGATACCAGGCGTAACTATGGAGGGTAAAAGGATTCAATGAAATTTGTTGCCATTAAATTTCCATCATTTTTATTTTCATGTTAACTTAATTGTAAGTAGTTAATCGTTAAAATTTATTATAATAATTAATTGCCACATGATTAGCGTTCAGGAAAAAGAGTTGAATTGAAACACATTAAGTTCCAAATGACTCTATCACTACTTTTATCGTAACGAATTAAACGCGAAAAAGAAAAATCAAAAATCATCAATAAAATACTTGGCAATACTATTGTATGTTACATGTGATGTTCGGTTGTATTAAATTTTAATCACAATTGGTAGCATTTTAGTGGTGTTACGTTGATTGTAATTATTTAACTAGACATTTACCATCAATTATAGTTACACTTCGATTATAGACATGCCATTTATAATGAAACCGATTGTATACAATCCTTTTGTTTCGTGTCAAGTGATAATCTTTTAATTTTCTATTATTACAATTAATTGTAGTCAACAAATGGTATTAAACTGGCATAGAAAATAAATAATGATGAGGTTGAAAATGTTCGTTGTTTTCTTTTTTTTATGTTTTCTAACTGTGTTCTCCATACATTTGATTGCCATCGATGTACAAGTTAAGTAAAAATAGTTCATTGAATGCTTATATGAATATTAATTATTATAAATAGGCTACCCTTGACAGAATAAAGGAGATATAGAGAATATTGAACAGAAAACAAAATTGTTAATTATTATTTACCACCCACCGTTTAACTACGACTGTTAACAGGAAGGAAAAACAACAAAATCCATTTTACATTCTTTTATCGATCTCCAGTTATAGTGGTGTTGTAATTAGACGCTGTGATGAAATTTTTATTCTATCATGACGATTATTTGGATATGAAATTTCCAGTGCCTTCAAGTTCTCTCACTTTGGTTCTTGTTTTATTGATGCATGAACTGACTTCTTGAAAAATCATAGATTTGATTACAGTTTTGACTAGTGCTAATGGAACTTACCAAAATTAATGAAAATTGGTACATCGACAGGTAACCATGAATACAACAACAATTTTTGAACTTTTGAAATTTCAGTTTTTCAGATTTTCTTGCAGTTTCTTTGGTATTACAGGGAATTTACTAATACTAATGCAAATCGATACACCGATAGGCAACAGGGATTACAACAACAATTTTGAAACTTTTGGATTTTTAGAATTTTCAGAAATTCCAGTTTTTCAAATTCAATTTTACACCAATCCACCAGGATGAAAATGACCTCCTGTTATTATGTTCGCCTGTTCCAAATTTTCCAAAAATATCAAAATTTTCTTGAAAAACTAAAAATTTCTTTTACTTTTCCTTTGAAATTGGAACAGGCGACCATAACATCAAGAGGAAAGTATCCTAGTCACATACAGTGGCGCCCTCATCGGAAAACCAGTCAACTAAAAAGTGAAACTTTTGAAAATCATAAAGTTTCAAAAACTCTTCTTCTTCTTATCATTCACCAATACTAATGCAATTTATTACACCGACAGGCAACAGGGATTACAACAACAATTTTGAAACTTTTGAAATTTCAGTAATTTTTTGTTCGCCTCTTTGTGTTGGTGTTGGTGCACTAATACTAGTACACTTTGATACACCTACACGTAACAAGAATTACAACAACAATTTTGAAACTTTTGAAAAAAATCTAAGATTTTCTGTAACAAAAGGAATCATTTACCAATACCAATGCAAATTGGTACACCTACAGGCAACAGGGAGTACAACAACAATTTTGAAACTTTTGGTTATTTCGTTTTTCAGAGAGTCATCTTTTCCAAAACCTTTGATCAAAATTCTTTATTTAAATCTGGAATCTTAACATAAAAGAACAACAAACACATAAGAAAGAATGCAATTTTATTATGTTTCATGTCACCATTTAATGTTTCATAAACAAATACAAAAAATTATTAATTTTAATTGATTAAACCTAATACTTAGCCAAAATAATATAAAAAATTCTTAACATTTTTGTTATGATTTTAATCCATCATTAATCTTATGTGTAACAATACACGGTTAATATAGCAATAATTAAAATTTATGTTGTTTACTTTGAATTTCACGTTTACAATTTAATTTTTTTCATTAGTTGTTATACTGTTGCTATTACATTTTGTTATTCATATTACTTTTTTTTTGCATATACATAAGATTATCTGTACACATAGTTAAGTGTTAAAGCAGTGGCATTATTTAAATTAACACTTATGACTGTAATTCAACACGTATAAGGTGAACCCCTCGTTTAAACCAAGGCCTTTAATTTTGTTTTGATTTTCAGAATAAACGCAATTAAATTGGTAGTAATTCTTTTATACTCCACTGTTGAATCAAACATATAGTAGTCGTGTTGTCGTCTTAATCTATTAAACTCATCTTATCGACCATTCAACTCCATTCAATCTAAATCATTGGTATCGATGCACTTGCATGTTCTTACTCGGGAAACGCTCACCCATTGTAACTGAACCGTAGAAGAATTCTGGCTATAAGACACTCTAATCATTTGTGCCTTCAAGGTATTACAGAATATTTTATTGAAATTTTCTTTCTGGATTCTCTCTTTTTCTGGTCTTTTCACACTTGAAAAACCATCGAATTGCTTGATACATTTCCACCGCCGTATTATTTTGAATAAATGAGAATAAGTACATTGCATTTTAAACAAGATTTACATTATGATAGTTTTACATTATATTTTCAGTTCTTATATAACTAAACCATTTGTTTCATTGCAGTCTCTGGGAACACCATACAATTCTTTTAACGTCTCTATAATTTTGTTTTTTATATTCATTTGGTTTCATAGTAGATTTCTTTTCGTTTTTTTTTTTTTTTTTATTTTATTTCTTATAAAAATTGAAAGCATTAACGAATCAGTTTTATATTTTAGTTTCTTAATATGCTACAAACACATAACTTCAAAAACAGCCAACAATAATAATGTAAATGAAAAACGAAATATTTATAAATACATATTCACATAAAAAAGATTGATTATCCTTGTCATCCGGTTATGAAATGTTATATTATAAAGATTCCATAATAAGATTGCATACAAAATGGTTAGTTAAATATGTGAACTGAATACCCATACAATATTTTTGATTACATTAAAATGGAATGGTTTGATATGTTAAAGACAACCCGAGTACAGTAACACTCTTAAATCAAAATTCTATGGCAATCATAAATGAAGGCAAAAAATAACTAAATTAATTCTCTTAGTTGTTAATGTTGAATTATGTGCAATTAAAACATTGACTCAGTCGGGATATTAAATGCATACTGAGAAATATTAAATGAATTAAACAATTGGATGACTTAAACTATTTAAGTAGCTGAAAATCAATTCCTTTTGATTCACTTGTTGCGTGCTACGTTACAATAAAGTGTGCCAATTTTGAAAATTAAGGAATTTCTCTTTTGTTGATGAAAATTAATGCCAATCCGTATTTCAATAATGTTTCAATGAGTTTACATTATTAAGTTCTACTGTGTTTCTTGTGAACAATGACTCATGTTGTTAAAGGTGCCCAGTTCATTATTTTTTTTTTGTTGTTATTCACAATTCCACGTTCACCTTCTCTTTTGCATTCACGTTAAATACGGGAATGAACAAATCACGATAAATCAATTAGATCATTGCAAAATATCAGTGTTAATACATATACATACCTTCCTGTTTAGTTGATTGTCAAGGGATCACGAATCATTTGATTATTCAAATGTTATTTGTAAGACATTGATCTCTTTCTTGGT
This sequence comes from Coboldia fuscipes, assembly GCA_001014335.1. Taxonomy (NCBI): domain Eukaryota; kingdom Metazoa; phylum Arthropoda; class Insecta; order Diptera; family Scatopsidae; genus Coboldia; species Coboldia fuscipes. The sequence goes on along the minus strand of JXOR01000146.1, from coordinate 112,235 downwards.
CTCGTTGTCTCTGGCTGCATTATTCGGTTGATAAACGCCAGAGTTCAATTTGATCAAAATCCAATGTGTAAGGAAGAATTCAATTCGGTATATTGCCATAGTAAGGATGCCACTGTGATTTTGACTGCTGTATACCGCTGTGCCAGACCAGCATGATAAAAATCATTTCCAATAAATTAGGGGCGCACTTCCTAACCAAAGAAAACCAAAAAAAAAAAAAAACTGTAGCCGCGTACGTCGGATAAAATAAAATGGAATTCGTTAAAAAAGGATTTGCATTTTGATTCTGATATGTATTATGTTGCTCCAAATTATTTTCAATTAATTTAGTGATGTTTTACTTTTATTTTCTTTACTGGTTTTCTATTCATATGCCATTACCATTTAACATTTACCATAATGGTACTGTGTGTGCTATTACACCAGAGTCACAGTGTTTTATTATTATTATTTTTATAAGACGGATTAGTTGAATTTAACAAACTTATATGTTTTTAGATGATGTGGCTGTATTGTTTTAAGAAAATTACACACAAACAACCAAAGAAATGTCTTACAGTTTCACGTTGTATGGTAATACCTAAGAAACAAAGTAGATACCATACAAATTCTATGTGATTAACATGACTTGTGATGTGAACTGGAAATCAAAAAAAAAAAAACACAGAAAAGTTAAACATTAAAATACCAAAAATTTATGTAGTTGTCTGGTTATTGCTGGTATCAGAAAACCCAAACATACAATTTGTTTTATATTTTTCCCTTGATCTCATACATTAAGAAAAGAGAAAAAAAATAATAATAATAAAATGTTATTTTTTATGTTTAACATTGTTAAAATAAATTAATCAGGCAACATAATACTACATAAAGATTTAGTTTATATACCTAAGCAAATCAAAAGTAAAAAAATAATATGAACGATTTTTACATAATAATGTGAATAAGTTATTTACTAGCAACATTGTATAGTATACCGTCCATTTTCCATTCCATTAATAATAAAATTACGTTTAGATTCTATTATACACAAGAGTTTCTTATATGTCAGTTTCTTCATCTGATTCACTACTGTTAAACAACTCTAACAAAACATTGAACTACATAGAAAGAAAAGATTCGCATAAAAACAGATTTAATCAACTCTTTCACTATCATTTATCATGATCTAAAAACCTAAACAAGAGACTCAAATGTCTGATCTAGTTAGACATAAATATTTCTTATGATGTAATACCTTGTGTTTCGTAATGGTATACCCTTCTCACAGATTTCATTGTAACCACGAAGACATTAAGATGATTCTGCAGGAAACTAAATGGTACCAAAAAGCCAACGAAAGACCTCAGTATGAATATACAAACGATAACCAAAATACCAAAAAGTCAGTCAAGAAATGAAAAATTATTAAACAAATCGTGGATTAGTGTTTTTTTTTTTGTTTTTGCATTCCATCATCAATGATTTGTACGATGGATTTAGAAAATTGATGTTGGTGGGGTGCAACAGAACACAGTGATTATTAATCGTCTCCAGACTCTATAGAACTCCATACAAAAATAATTGCAAATAACAAATGCAATACAACAAAATTGACGTGATCAAATCGTGAATATCATAAAAAGTAACCGTATGAGGGAGTTTTATTCAAGTGTTCATAGTTTAACTAAATAAAAAAGTGATTGCTAATACATGAAATCATATAGCAATGGCTCATCACAGGTTTCATTTAACCAAATAAAAATGAAAGATTCAAATAGAAACCTACATAGAATGTTCACCATAATTGTAAAATGTGTTAAAACCCAAACACTGTGGAACACTAATTTTCAATCAATGGCTCAAAAGTTATAAAAAACCTCATCATCAATTCGTTTCATTCAAATGAAAGAAAAAAAAAAACACAAAATTTGTATTTTGAACAAATTAGTTTACTTACACACAAAACACTCCGCCATTCAATTGAACTAAACGTATCATTTTAGCTTTTTTTCTCCCCCAGATTATTAGAAACTAGCGCCAAATTGAACAAAGTACATTCACAATTAAATGAATGGGATTCATTGAATGCATCTCTCGCCTTCAGAATAGTTGGTTTTCAATTCAATTTATCAAGTTGAATTTTGTTTTTTTCTTTATGGAATACACCCGTGAATGTACATTAACCATTACATAAAATACGATACCAATCAATTGGCTGTTTATATCTCAAGCGAAAGAAAATAAAACATTTTGTTTAGATTTTATAGTTAAAGTACTTAGTATTGCGTTACATGTAAATACAATTGAGAAGAGCAAAAATAAGGAAAAAAAAAACACAAAAATGATCGATACATAATTTTTTCACCGATTGGCATCAAGATATCCAACAAAATTGATTATCATCAGACTGCATATTTATTTAATTAAAATAACCAAATGGATTAAACATCATCTTCAAGATGATTTGAATTTTTTTTTTCCACCAATGAAATTCCATTCGATGTAATACTCATCGTTTTACTATTAATGTTTTAATATTCAAACTGAAGCATTCCGTAGTTACGTAAACATAACTAACATTCTCTTTACTTGATTCCAATTGTATACCATCATATGAAATTTCCATGGAATCATTTTAAACATCTTTCTTTTTGATTGTTGTATTTGTTCCAAAACCGACAGAATAAAAAACCGTCTGTTTTTCCTAGTATTAAACACGAAAATTTCGCATCAAAATAATTATGTGGTCTTTATAGAATCAAAAATTCTATATCCAATTTAAGTAAATCAAATACAAAGCAACAAAATTCAACGGAACATAAATGTACATAAGATATCCTAGAGAACGTATACTATTGAACTCTACTTATGAACCAGGTAACGATATGCAAATTAATGTTTAACTACTGAACACAAAACTCTCTAATATTGAAAATCTTATGAGCATAATTCGATTTATTCAGGGAGGGATTGTTGATAATTTCTACCATTGAGTGATTCGATATTCTTTTGCCCAAAAATCATTCAAACGAGGGCTCTTTTACCAAACATAAAATTTCATCTCTTATGCAAAATCATTATTAAAAATAATAATACTGCACTCAAGGATTTGCGTTAAGGAATTTATCACATATTGCCATCAAAATGATTACCATGTAAATCAGTATACTCTCCTTCAATCAATGGTTAACCATACCACAACTGATATTCCCAAGTAATCATCATGATTGAATTTTGATTCACAAAAACATTCATAATTCATTTTGATTCCCGTATTACAATAAATTATTAGGTTATGCCATAGCAACTGTGTATTTTGATTCTATTTATTCCTGTACCCATTAAAAAAAAAATAAAACAAAATTGCATACAGATTTCTATTTAATATAGAATTCGTTTACATTTCAAAAGAATTAATAACTGAAGTGTAGTTGGTAACTCTACACAAGAGAAATAAAAAAATAAGAAAACAGAACTGATGGGAAATAAGATTTTTGATTCAAATCATAGGTAGGTAATATCCATAGTGAAAGATGTCGATCTAAAATTTGTATCACGACGTTAAAACCACTTCACTGAATAAACGAATGAATGCCAATCGAATGGGACACACCGTTTCTTCTGTTCATCCAAAAGAAAATGTTCCAAACGACTACCAAAACTACGATTTTTAGTTTCGTTTCATTTCATGGATATTGATTTGATGCAAGGAAGTTGCAGTCAAAGCCAGTACATTGCACCGGTAGTTTTGTTCACATTTCTAAATGTTGGATTAGACTTTTTTATTACTGATTTTATTTCATACCAATCGAAATAAATCCACTGATAGATCATAGTCACATTTATATAAAACAAAAAAAAAATAACGAAATTTCCCATAATTTAGATTCAATTCTTTTGTAGTTACCGCAATTATAACATCATGTAAACTGTATCTCATCTACAACCAAAATACGACAAAAATCAAAGAGAAAAAATTTAGAAAGAATCAAATGAGATAAATTGAAAATATTTTATTATCAATGTAAAGCCATTAATTACGGAGCCTAAAAGCTCATTAGAGTGACACATTATTTATGATTACATGCCAACCCGACAGTATACAAAGATAATTCTTAATTAGTGAAAGAAAATCGATATTAAGTTTAGCTTTAATCATTCAATTTATAGCCCATAAGGGAATAGATACCAACAATAAAAACCTAAAGACATCAAGACACTTTTATGTTTGTTCAAAATTATGTTAAATAACATTTTCTTAAGTTTTCTTCTTTGGCACTAAGAATTTAATTTATTTGACGTTTTATTTTTAAATTTTGTCGGTCTCAAAATAACGTATTAATAATAGACTAAGAAATATAGTAGAAGACAAATCATTGTCAATATGCAAATCTATGGAAATCTGTAGATCAATTTGAGATTTGAATGTTTTCAAATTAAATTGAATGCAAGTTTTTTTTATATTTTAATTAGTTTCAGTTTCGATTGACCGTAAGGTGTTTCATTTAAATTCATATTATGGATATCTTTCGTGTATTTATTATGTTGTTTATAGTCGATTGCATTTACAATTCATTTCAGATTGATATTGTTTTTTTTTTTTTAACTTTAATAATGACAAATTAATTTAACAAAATATTATCAGTGACATAAATCTATATAATTCTGACACTTTTAATCGGAATAATCGGCATACCATAAGATTAATTAACATAAACACTTGAATGTCTCGATGAAACGTATTTATTCAGTTATACCTTTAATATTTAGTTACGTGGCAATGCAATACGATAGCCAATAATCGAATTCATTGAAAGTAAATTATACTTCTTTTATTCAATTTTATAATTAAAATATATTGGTAATGACTCAATTATTTGTTGAATATAATTGTAAACAATCCAAATATGACAAGACATTTGGTATAAAGTTGCCAATTACTCGAAATAAATTATGGATAAAAAAAAATGAGAAACAAATTGTCAACGAAAATTTAAAATTATTATTAAAGTCTTTACATTCCTTGAGTGACTATTCGTTATTTCCCCATTTAATATTTAATTTAAAGAAACAACAAACTAACTATCTGTTTTGCCAATTTAAAATCCATTCATGGTAATTTCAGTTGATTAGGTTCACTAAATGGCTTAGATAGAACACAGTGAGATATAAAATAAAAAAAAAAGTCATTTTCCAAATGGTCAAATGACCAATTAGTATTTCAATGCTTTTTTCTTATCCCGAAAATAAACCATAGACCACATTGAATGATTAGTGAAGTTTTTAGTTTTTTGTACTTAATTGTTGCAACATATAACCAGAGACAACTTCTGTACCATAATTATGTTTCAGTGCCATTCACATTGTGTTCAGTTATGTTCTCTATGTCTCATTGAAATTAATAATAATGACACAATGTGAGTTATGTTTAATTGAAACTGTTAATTTGATATAATTTGTAATATTTTAAACAATTAAAAACTATTAATCTAACAAAACAGTTCAACTGCAATACACTTTAAATACAAACTAAACGCATGCCAGCGAGGAACAACTTAAGAGTGACAAACTACCCAGTCACAATTTAGATAAAACCGTATGAAAATTAAATGGATATTTCTTAAAGAAATAAAGAACGATACCAATTATTAAATGTTTACTTATTTGTTATTTGTTCAGATACTTACGTACTTTGTGGACAAGATGCATTTACTGAAATAAAAATTTTTAATGGGTCCCATCAGCCAAAAAGATAAAAACCGCAGCAATTAAACGGAACACAACACAGACAAATATCAGAATTGCCTTTATTTGGATAGATTGTGCGGGTAACTAAAAGAGATGATAAATGATTAAATTTCACAGGAATGAATATTAAAAATAAACTAGAAAACTTACACTTTAACGAAAATATTTAATGTTTATGATTCAATTAACGGTATTTGGCTGATGTCTCCCCCGCACAGAAATCCACAAACACAAACGACTAGACAAAAGTACATTCAACCATTGATTATTATTTTAACTCAAATTAAAGAAATAAAAACGTGCTCAATTAACAATGAAAATAAATTTGATAATTATTTTCACTCCGAACACATCCACTCACATACAATTCACTCACATCACTTAAAAACAAAATAAGAGAGAAACACAAAATCTACTGAATTACCGAATGCACTGACCATTAAGTTGAAAATAATCTCTTCTCAAACGAAATAATACAAATAATTACGAATATTTTTTTAGATGGAAGGAACTTTGGCATGTAATAAATTTCATTTTTGTTCTGGTTTTTTCTTCCTTCAATTCCATTGAAATAAACAGTTGAAATTATACCTTTAAAATTTTAATGCAATAAAGAATTAAAATTTACTTGAGATTTTTATTTTTTGGTTATGCATTAAATGATTCTTATTTTTTTTGCATCGAAAACACCGACTTATCGGATCAACACATCAGAGTTCACCTTCAATCCGTTACGATGAATTGGTATTAAAATAATTTTCATGCTGCTTTAATGAGTCTGCAGTTTTATTTTAAATTAAATGCAAAAGAATAGTCAATTCATTTTGTCTTAATTCCTATTAAGTTTCTTCACACTCCTTATATACTTCTTTTTTTTTCGGTGGTAAATATAAAAATATTTAATTTGATAGAATTAAATTGTTCATTATTCATCAAATCATTTATCATGATTCATACTAATTTTATGCAATATGCTCAACGAAAGAATAAGAATCGTTAAAACCAATCTGATTGGATTATGTACAATAAAAATGATTTTCATTGAAATTTTATCTAAATGACGTTTAAATGATTTTGGCTGGGCTGATTATCGGATATCGTACCAAAAAGAGATAAAAGATTTAGAATCTTAATATTATTGACAAACAATTGAATAATAAAATTGATAATTTAATTAACCGTACACCCATCAACAGATCCATTGAATTACCCATTATAAGTCAAGTCCACCAATAAATTATAAAATTGACTGAATTCATTTGTTATATTCATCTTTCTATAACTCAACGGAATTATGCATTTTAATGGTGAATAGAATTTCAGTTAGTTGAAACGCTCTTTTATTTTTATTTTTTTTTTATTTTAAAATGGTATGTTTCATTTGAATCAATTATTTTTTTTTTTTTTAATAAAAATTTTCCAGATTGACTTGAAACGATATTTTTATTTTTAGTCCACCTTAACGGTGTGTTTTGCCAACATTTTTTAAAATCAAATATGGTTGAAAACAATTCATAATGCTATTAAGTTAATATGGCATAACATCATTATGATTAACAACGGTATGAATAGTGTACAATCTTGTAGTTGAACAGCAACAACATCAGTAGCAGCAGCCCATACATATAGTGTTGTAATGTTATTTAAAGTAAAAAAAAAAATAAAATAAAATAAAATAAATTACACACACCGCATATAGAGGTGCCACTAGAATGGAATTGTACAAAACAGACAGTCTATTGGGTGAGAGGTAATTTGCTGTACCACTCTTGAGCTCTTAGAAGTTTTCGTTGTGTCTCTCTTCAGTTTCTTTGGCAGACAGAGAATCTGATGGTAGAACACAATATATAACACACATAACAACAGGTAATAGTGATCTTTTAATGGGCCAGAGTTGCGCCAGTTTTGTGGGAGCTGTTATGTGCTACAGCCACAAGATAATAGAAAAACTGCAAGGTTAACTTAATCACGAAATAAAATCATTAGATTGTAGACTTAGTTGTTTCTCTCTTAATTCTAGTCAACCTTTTTGTTTTGTTTTTTTTTTTATTTTTCTTATTTTTCAATTTGTGGATTTCATAGCATTTTAGTATTTCAGCCTCTGTGTTATTTTAGCTCTTAAATCAACCACTTATCCATGCAATCAATTGGATCTGCTGCACGACGTATTGTGGAGGTGTATTGTATCATAATAGTTAATGTATGTACGTTCTCCAGGTACATATGCCAAAGGTATTTCATTCAATACTTTATGTATTTCTTTTAATAAAATTTTATTTCAATTTTAATATGATTCAACTTCAACTATTTCTTTTTTTTGTTCGTTTGGCGCACTCTTGTTTTACTAGTAATCGTCTGCTGTGGATTAAATACAGCTTAACATTTTACAATTAAATGAAATAAGTATTATGTAATTCAATTTAGAATGATTTGATCACTACATATTAATACCGGGTGGTTAATCTGACAGCTAATTAATGTTCATCTTATTAATTATACGATCAAAATTAAGTTTAGTTTCATCGGTTTATAGAGAATTGTTAAAACAACGGGAGATTTCATCAATCTATTAGTTGATTATTGTTTGATGGTTAATAAGGCTTTTGTGTTCATAAAATTTTTTATTATTATTTAATTGGTATCAATTGTGAATTGAATCTCTTGCACCGTATCTAATTTTAAGACAAGATTTACATCAAACAGGTGTATTATTTAATTAAGGTGAACACAATCCTCTAAGAAGATTCATTTTAATTTAATTGTTTGTTATATTGACTCATTTGTTCATTAATTTATTTTATATGTTACACTATTAACGTTACTCTTTAGTCTATACATGAAGCAAGGCAGAAACCAGTTACCAATTCTCAGACACTTTTAGCTATCTAATTGATAAAGAAAGAACCGCATTTATTGAAGTCATTGATTAACTCACATTGATTGTGTCTCTTATTATCGTTGTTTGTTATATCAATTCATTCATTCGATGCGCAAATTTAAATAAATTATAATTGAATAAAGGTAATAGTATTCAAATATTTAATTATTTATTTAATTCGTTAATGAATTATCTAGTCAATGATGATCAGTTTTTATTTTTACAATTTTATTTTGGTTTTTCCTATCATTTCCAACGTTATAACTTATTATGAATTACGATCAATGGTTAAAATAACGTAGGTAGAACGACCAATAATGCGAATCCGCTATAAAGATGTGCACCATGAAATTTTAATATTTATTATAAAAAGGAATTGCATTCAAAGACACAGTTCATTAGCATGGAATCTTTGGTGTATTGTATCACTGTTATTATGGTTTGCATGTCTTCAATTTATTACACATTTTATCAAAGAGAGTGAACGCATATTAACAAACAGACAACACACAGGTCAATAACATTCAGATGATGATTGCGCATAGTTTATTTTTTTCTTTCTTCATATCCAAATTGATTGTATAAAATCAATATAATGTGCCTACTCATTAGCTGATGAAAATGCACAGTAACAGCATAATCCATTTTACTCTTTCGATTAATGATGATAGGAAATTTTTAATTTTTTTTTTGTCAAAAATAAAAACAAAAATTGCTTATTAACTCCATTACACATCAATAAAAGGTAACGAAAATTGCATATTCTGCATCTTATGCCAATGAAAGAATTCTGAATCTTTACTTTGTAATATTCTGTATTTGTGATATTGAAATTACCAACGAAAACAGTATTATGTGTTGATATTAAATTTAATATTTGGCCAGTACCAACTATGGTACTTTAAGAGTACATGAAACCCATCAATTTATATTTATTCCATATTGAATTCAATGAGTCAATTAAAATGCTATTCACCTTTCGATTGAGATGTATAAATCAATAAGATTTTTGTTTTATCGATACCAATAAAGTGTAAGAAGTATTCATACATTGACGACATTTTGTTTACTGTGTTCAATTGATTTTCGATCACATTACTCAATTGTAATTCCGTCAAAAGTAACATTCAATGCAACGTCACAATAAAATTAAAGTAATAAAGTCTCTGATTTAACTTCCATCAGATTCAGAATACTGAACTGGATATAAATGAGGATCTCCCGGTGAGACAAAATACCTTACAAATTGAACAAAACACTTTTGTACCTTGTGACCGATATATCATCGTTCTATTCACATTTAAAATCACACTGGTTTTGTATTGCATTAATTAATTCTCTAAATACCATTTGATGTTTACTGCTGTTGGATTGACATAATTAAAATTCATTGATTTTCATTCGTAGGAGTGATTGGCCACAGTAACCATTAGCTAGAATTGTTAATTCAATTTTAAAAGATAAATTACCTCTTTGTTTCTTAATACAGTACGATGCATTGTTCCTACACATATTGTCTACGGCGTAATTTTATAATGCAATTAATTAATTCATAATAAACATTGTGAATTTAATATGTTCATGATTAATATGATTGAATCGTAAATTCATTATTCAATTGTTGGCAAACACACACTGTATATTTGTATTCTTCATTAACCAATATTTATTTGCTTTATGATTAATGGGCCGCATTCCTTATGCACATGCCGTGTCTTTCTATGGATTTCATCAGAATAATATTTATTCTATAGTCGACTTATAGCATATCAACAGCCATAGTTTATGTATCAGTTACCCTGTCCGGTGTAAGACAATTTAGGTTCAACTGTACTTTGATTCAAAATTGTTTTCAAAAGAATTTCTTATTTTTATTTTTATTATACCAAGTGACTTTGTTTTCCGCTGATAATATCATTTATATCGGGATACTTTTACAGTTCCAAAACAGTTTCTGGGCTTCCTCTATCATTGATACGAGTGTGCTAAATTAAACGTCAATGGCTTATCAGAAACCATTCAGACATTGACTTTAGAACAAACTGATATTCTTATATACAACAGTTTCAGTATGATGTTTTGCAACCAAATAAAAATAAAAATAAAGAAACTAAATACTCGATGGTAAATTTAAAAATAAAAATACGAACTAAATGTCCAGAGCCCATTAACTATATGGATACATAAAGGCACATAATATGAAATAATATGAAAACTACTTAGTCGGTCAACTCATTAACTCCAGCGTGACAAAATCAGATAAAATTGTATAATAATGCTTTTATTTGACAAATTCACTTTGGTTATATGGAATCATGCAACATAATAATAATATTCGTAAACCATATGGACATACAATTGGAAGTGCCATGGTATAATGCGGACCATTATTTGCTCACCAGGCCATCGTGTTCTTGTTCTGTTATTCTCTAGCACTATCGTATTGTATTATGTTCTTTTATTATCATGATATCCAACCATCTAAACTCATGATTGTATACACAATCATGAACTAAATAGTATTGTACTACTCGTATTTTATTTTAATAAATTAATTGTAGTTTCGACATATAACTGAATTTAGTTATTCTATTATGCATACCAAAAATGTAATATGGACATTATCTGAATCATAAAATAGTTAGATTATTCAATACACACCAAAATATGTCTTATGCCTTCTTGTACCGCATGTGTCCCTCGAATCAATTCGAGCCCGTGTACAATATGATCAATCTGTCGACCACTATTGCCAGGTCACCGTCACAATGTTTACCAAATGCTATTAATGAGATTATTTGACGATGATAATCATAATCACACTGATACTAGTTGTATATGTTCAGTGACACGCTGGGTGGGTAACGTTATAAACGATACAATTAGTTGAATGGTTCAGTTTGATGAACATTCAAATTTTTGTCTTTGGATGAAGTATCATCGATCTCATTAATAATTGATATGTTGAATTAATGCGTGAAATCCATCACTATGATCAACATTGAACGGTGTGATGAATCTGCTTTCAATGAGTCGATTTTGCTTTTCTTATGAATCAAGTTGTGAACTGTATGAGTGGCGTTACTATATGAATGCCAATAGGCCATTAATTAAGAGATCTTTGACAAAAGCACACCCTATTGCCACCTTTAGTGTATACATTGTTTTGCGTTGGATGTCACGGAAAAGGAAAATATAAACGGCATAGACACACACATCATAGAGCAAAGTAGTTCGGCCAACGCCCTTATAGATTCGACTAATTCATATTTACTCTATGAGGTTTAGTTTAGATTTTATTTTTTTTTTTTCAAAATTCAAGTCACTTAGTTTGGTTTTGCGATTTACGTTTTCCACCTCATCATACCTATAGCTTCTCCATTATTACCTGTAAAATCATTCTGCTTATGGGATTCTCTTGCTCACAACGAATATTTTCGTTATTATTTAATATAAAAATTAATACAAACGAAAATAATAAGGGAGTGCTATTATTATATTATTATTATTAATGTTTATTCTCCATAATGTGTATGACTTAATACGAATATATTCTTTTTTAATGTAATGTTCTCTTTTGTATGAATTTTGCCTCTTTTTTTCTCTTTATAACCTTATGTAACATAACATATGCGACTTAATGCTATGCACCAAAAAAACTAAAATGAAAAAAAAAAATTGAAATGTATGAAAGACTGACGGCAGAATAAGAATTTTTGTTTTTGTAAAGCCAACCACCTTCAAATCCATTTGAGTCTGGCTCAACAGCCAAAAAGCACTTCTCTCTTTCACAGTTTTATATGTAATTTTGTTTCGTTGTTGTTTTTGTTTGTTACATTCAGTTGACTTCATGTAGGTTTGTTACTTTTTCGTTTTCTGTACAGTTTAGTTCAGAAGTATTCCTTTAAACCGGTGAGTATGATTAAATCCCATAAGTTATGAGAAAATTACTTTTGATAGTTCATTATTACATGGCATGCAATTTAACGTTGTTGCAATGCACCAGAATAGAATACACAGCCTCTGATAAGTTCCTTATTTTTTTGTATGGTAAACCTACAGTTTTAAATTTTTTATTTTCGTTGTTGAATCAATTGCTTGTGTGCATGATATGGTACAATATCTGATTATCACAGTTTATAATGTGAGAAAGTCTCTCACGAAAAATTAGGTATGACCGGGTCAACAGACCTTTTAACTGGTACCACTGATAAGTGAAAGATATTTATATAAATTTACTTGGATCTTGAGTTCATTTGGTTAATTTATAATAATTATTCGTTATTTGTTATGGCCTAACGATAGTTGACCCCTAAATATAGGAAATGATTAAAATTGCAATGGATTTATGAATAAAAAATTTAGTAACGGATAAAACTTAAAATGACAAATCATTATCACATAATTGAGTTGGTAACCAATAGTGATATCCTCTTTGGTTATCTATTATAGGCAGAACTTATGTCCCATTCCCTCACTTGAATCGAACCCAAAGTATTAACGATTATGTGAAATCAATTTTAATATTGCAAAAATTTAAAAGAGTTCCTATCAAACATTCTCTAATAAAAAAGGGGTTGCAATAAATAAAAATTGCACAATCGTTTAAATGCAAACAGAAACCACAAAGGGGTGCATTACATCATTGTTAATGGTTCTATTATAATGTATTTTATGTTTGGAACAATACAAACTATTCTATTCGTAGTGACTTTCATTCAACATTGTAATCCACTAAATAGATGTTGATTGAATTGAGTGTATTGCAAATGCCACATTTAATGGTTAATACAATCCATTTAAATTGGTACCATTAAATTTCAGACTAAATTATGTTTGCAATTTAATTCACAAATAAGAATGGGAACAATCAAATGTTTATTGAATGATCTACTTATTTTCATAAATGCATGACATTTACTTGAGATCATCTCGTATAGTTGAAGAGTAAAATCGATTTGATCTGATACTAGTAGTTCCATTAAATACAAACGATATGAAATGATTGAGGAATTGACCATATGAATCACCTTTTAGGCAAAAATTCATTTTAAAATCATTTTGTTAATCAGTATATCGAAACATCGAATTACAAAATTAAGTTCATAAATCAAGTGGTTCCAAGTACTCAAAACTCAAATATTAGTCATACATAGACGAAATAAAAGTATCATTTAATGGGTTAATTTGTACTCATCAACCGGACCCAGTGACATGATCAAGTACTGAATATTCAAAAGAAATTACGGAACGTTTATAAATGCGGATACTATGAACAGCGATAACTTCGGATACTATGAATAATATCGAATTGCATTTTAATTTGAATAAATCGTCATCATCCAAAACTCTAATACCGTACAGCGTACAGCATTGCATTACACAGCAAAATATTTCTTTTACCATTTCATTTTTATGAATTTTATAGTCGATTTAGTCAAGTATAAAAACCAAGGAATAAGACAAGATCATCAAAAATGTTTTCAAGAAAATATTACAAGTTCGTGGACATCAAAAGGTTCAGCATTTTATTATAATGGATTTAAAGGCGGGTAGGTCAATTCACTTGTTGTACATTTCGCATATTTTATTATCATTATTCTGCATTCTCTCTGTTGTAGACGAATTACATGTAAATGTTAAAAACACTGTAAACTCTGGGTATTCAATAAAACTGAATCGAATGATTCTTATTGCTTTTTCTTATTCGCAGCATCTCATCAGCATCAGTTAAATCATGAAATTAAATTTATCAAAAGAATATTTTTGTAATGTGGCCACAAAAATCTAAACCGCAGTAATATTGAAGAAAAAAAAAATTAATCAGTTGACATTCATTGCTGTTGTATGTAATAGAAATTTGTTTTAAATCGACTATAACTTCAATAAAAGATCAATTAATAGTCACCGTTTTACACGTATCGTGTGTAAGTAATTAAAAAACCTTATAATTATTTAGGATTACCTTTGTAACTTTAATGAAAATGGATTAAAATCTTTAATGCATCTCATAAGATATTCGCGTTATTCACTCAGTTCACATAAGAATTAAATTTTACGGTTATCCGGGTGTGAATGTAATTGTAATGACGATGAATGAAAATTATTAACTTATAATTTTTCTTTCACATTTCTTATTTTAGTGTTCAATTCAAAGCATCATTTTATACCATTAAAAATATTACGCGCCAATAAAACTGTATTATTATTATACATTTTATGCGTATTATGGATCAGAAAAAAAAATAAAATAAAAATGAAACAAAATTATGAATCGTTTAACTGTTGTAAGCAAGAAAATAAGAAGTTAAAGTAAGTAAGAGAAATCACAGCAGGTAAACTTATTTAAAAAGTATTGCTTATTTTCTTTCTCCTTATAGTTAATCTGACTGGTCAGCCCGGTTAAAATGCAGAGAATTTCGTCCAATAATAAAAATATATTTAAGTTAAAAAGAAAAAACAGCATACGACAACAAAACAAGTGGTTATTTTCATCATGAAAAGTGTATTCATATGGGCACAACATATCAGATATGGTTTTCGTATATAAATACCTGAAATCTCAGTTGTATGTAAGTAAGCGCTTTTTTTGTTACTTATCTTCATCTGTTTAAGTTCGATGACCTGCAATGGTGGCCTGAAACATGGAAGTTTATATTTTATTCTTAATGGTATGAAAAAGATAGAACGCATCCATAAAAGTGGTTATATGGTTTGTCTTTTTATTTTCATTTTAGGAATTGCATACCAGACCAGTGTAAGTACTTGAAATCTTCACATTTGGTTACGGAGCCTCCCAATAATAATCAAATGAAAATTACTTGAGATTGCAACATAATTTTGTTGTTTTATTTAGTTCTGTTCATTTGTTACCAATTGAGATTTAGTCAAACCAACATCAAACTGTATTAAAGTTGATATTAAGAATTGCATAAAACAACAACAACAACAAAAATTACTATAAGACCAACAGAGAGAAAGATGTGATGTGTATCACAATTTCATTTTCATATTAACAATATTAATATGAAAAATTTATCTTATGGTCAGGTAGTTGCAATATACATAATAATTTAAGCCTAAGAGCTGTATGTACGCAGGTAATATTGCTTACTGTTCGTTTCCAATCAACCTGTTGTTTATCTTGTTTCACGTACCTTTCGATACAAATATTCGTGTGCTTTGGTACCAACAACGGATGAAAATAAAAAATAATAAAATAAAACTCTTCATCGATAACTAAACATTGGCAGAGAATATATAACTAAATGTTTTATGAAAGAATATCTAAGAGTCGATTCATTCATAGCCAGCGGCAAATTATACAAGGTATTGGTTACGTTACGTCCAGATTAATTCCCTACCATCATTTTATCAAGTTCAAAATGAAAAACAAAAATATTATTAAACTCCAATGAAATTCATAACCGAATAAAGAAAGAAATGAAACCGTAGCTCTCCATAATCGAATAACCAAAGGATCTGTATAACTGCATCACTGACCAATAGTAAAATGTATTGCGATAATCAACAGGGATTATGGAAAATCAATTATACGGCTGAAAAGAATTAGTTTACCATTCAACATCGTCCATTTGATTAAATATATTCACCTAAAAGAAACCGATACGAAACGTTGAGATGGTTACCGTTTAAGTGTAACCCGTACGTCGTAGTTTGTATAATTCGATAATGATAATAATTTGAATGAACATAAATCTGCTGCAGCTATGCCAACCAGAAGCTCAGATATTACACAGTAAATTCAACGTTATATTACTAAAAAATTACAATTTTATGCACTTAATTAAAATTACGTGTTCCTCTTTTTTTTATATCTCATTCGATTTTGTATTGAATTATAGTCCATTTGTGGCCAATCATTTGTGGATTCATTTTGGATTTTGTACGATAACAGTGAATAAAGAAGAAATATAATTTTACGGTCTCGTATCAATTGAATGATCAGAAAAATAAGTCAAGAAATACTAACAAATTCAATACGAATAGTTGGAGAATATAAGAAAAGGGTGCAATACACTTTAACGTGTTTGTTGGCTACCAATAATCCATACGTTTGGTCAAATTACAACCGAAGGGATCTTAATGCTTAATACCGTTTCATTACATATGAGTACACTGAAGTCATTGATGAAAACATAATAATTATGATAACTGAATTGTAATGAATGTATGCAGTTATCAGTTAGTTAGTCAAACATGCAGCTAATTAAAATGATGGAGGAAATATCAACGAAAGTATGAAGTGATCTTTACATATTTATCGAATGGTATTGATGCCACTTAATGCCATTTTTATGTTGATTAATGAATCTTGCATTGAACGTTGTCCACCGGTGGATGAAAATATGTTTAATTACACTGTCAATTGAATTATGCTTGGAACCTATGACTAAACAGTCATGTGATTCAAACTTATTATTTGCATTACATTTGAATTTTATGCGTTACTTTGTGTAATAAATGATATAAAATTTTAATAATAAAATGTCTTGTATACATCAAGGTGTGACATTATCATTATTACAATCATAAATGGCACTGTCAGGTGATATCGGCTATCATCCACAATGGCTTAGAGTGTTGGACTATTCGTTTAAATGGATTTTATGAGGTTACAATAAAGTAAACGTATTTATTATTCTCTTACCTTTTGCACATATTAGTTAGTCCATGAGTAATCCGATGGTAAACCTCTCTCTTTCACTGCATATTCATTTGTAACTGAATTATTATTATGCGTTCGTCATTCATAGAATCCATTTTATTTGAAATTTAATTTGCAACATGTACACACTTAAGTGATCTTATGCGGATAACTTGGCATTACTCCAAACTGTAAAGATAGAAAAGTGGAAAAATTATAAAGAAAACTATCGTATGTAATCTATAGGCACTAGTGTATTTTTCAATTGGATTTAAAATGACATATTATCAAAGAGAAAGATACATATTTATGTTGCAATCGATTGAGATGACACCGTAAAGAAATGGATACTAAAATGTTTAAAATAATGTATGGATCACTCTTGATGTATTACATTATTTGGAAACTATAATGTTTCATTATTAGAATGGAAATAGTTGTTTGATTATATGAAAACGACTGATCATTTAGGCACAAAACAAAAGAATCATTTATCCATTTCTTAAGTAAAAATCGTTCAATTGGTAATCTTTATTCTCTAATCCAAATAACCATTTTGTATATGACAATCAATTGATCAATTGTAAATGTACGTATTATGTGATTCTATTGAATGAAAATCTATAAACATTAAATGAAAATGGATATAATATAAATGCATTTATTGATATTGACTGATTCATAGCATATCTGTTTATGATATTTACCATGAGCGTCATTTTGTTCACCTCCAACGATTGGTTATTATTTTGTACACGCATTTATCTTCTTCCTCTATAACTGCATGAATAATGCATATGGCAGAATAAAAGTATTAATATTGTGAACTCTATGTACGTAAATGATTTCTATGCAATGGATCTCAGTAACATAAAATTCAACTGAGTAAATATAAAAGAAACGGTGAATATTACACTTAACTCTTTGAGGTGAATTGCATTGTTAAGAAGTTTAAAGAATTATTCAACTTGGTATTAGCGCTATAACTTCATTTCGAATCCATAACCGAATGTAACGAAACGTGGAAGTTGAACAAACAAAAAAGAAAGATGAATCATTTTAAATCTCATCTTATGTTAGTTGCCAATCAAAGGTTTTATGACGTTCATCATCTCTGATATGTAATCAATGATTTGTAGTGATTTGTCATCAAAGCTCATTGTATTAACTTTACCTTTTCCTATTCGTTTTGTCAACGTAGAGTTTCATAAATTGACATTCTTTTAGGTCGATACCAATTCCCCAAGGGTCGGTGATCGATATAAATTCACTGTTGGCTGAATTTCAATCAAAAATAAATTCTTTTATTCACTTTTGATATAAATAATATTTCTATTTTATTATTATTTCATATGAATTGTATGATATATTTTATGCAACAAATATCATATTTATTAATTTATACGAAATCAAACGAAAAAATATAAAATAAAATTGTGTAGGAGTTTTAAAATTGAAATAGGCAGAAATATTTGAATTACATAAGCAAATAATCATATTAATTGGTCAATTGAATTGTAACATAAATTGATTAATTTTAAAATAAATCAATGTGACTTTCATATGTTGACCGTTACAATGTATGTAAAGTGGCGCTTAATGCTTGATTGCAAAATCAATTTTACTTTTGTAATTGTAACATTAAACAAATGAGTTTTTTTTATTTGGAAACCATATATCCATGAATAGTTTTTAAAATATAAATTGACATTTATAACGTAAAGAAATAAAAACGAATTTTTAAGAAATATACAAAGTAAACAACATGAAAATCTCTTAACTGAATCACATTAATTAACTGCCATAATGATCATAGCCATAGCATTGAATTAATATTTTTTAGAATGCGATTCCAAATTCCATGATATTCAACTATTGACTCACTATTGATCACGGTGAACGAGCTGTAGTAAATCATCAAGTGACCATGCTGGAACTATAATTGTATTGTGCACAATGATTACAATTAGTCTTTTCGCTTGCATATTAATGACTAATTGTAATACCTTTTAACTTCCTTTAAAACACGATTCCAACAAATCGGTATTAATAAAGAGTTTTTATTAAGTTCCATTAATAACACAAATATCAATAACGATCGGGATAACTTTTGTCATTTCGATAAATTCATATAAACAATTTAATAATTTACAAATTCTTTAAGTAATTTCAATACGAAATATTCAATACTTATATTATTATGTATACAATATTAATTCATTAAACAAGATATTCAGCTATGGTATTTCAATTATACTTGATACGTCTAACTGAAATTCATTATAAAATATTACAATTTACCTGCATTTTAAATCAATGGTGCAGGTGTTTAGTATTCCAATCGTATATCAATTATTGTACATTGAATAGATAATTCATGTCGCGGTCAATTATTGTTTGAATAAATTTATTATATAAATGTATTGTTGATTCAAAATATATTTTTTTGTTTTGTTTCAATTCCTCAGTTAAAGTTTTTTTTTTTTCATTTGAAATTCTTATCTTAAAGTATACAAATGTAGTTAAATCAAATCGAAATTGTCTATGTATATCTAATTCGGTTTTTAAAAGAAAATTATTGTAACAACCAAAAGCAACTTAAAGATTCGGTTGAATGTCCGTCGTATAAAAGTTTTATTTAATATCCATTACTCCATTAGAATATGTTAATGTTCCTCTTTATAATGGTCTTTGTTTTAGCCAATTGAACATGTTGCATTACCATTCAATGAAATTACATTGAGGTTTCAAGCAAACAGAAATAAGAAATGGAATCTATTTGTATGGAATGAAACCAAATATGACTACAACTGTATATAGAGTGGTTAGGCTAAGGGATTTGTAACTTCTGCGTTAGTTGAAACATTTTTCAAAATCAATTGAAAACAATTTGATATAAATCGATGATATTGGTGTTAAGATCATCTTTATCATATCAAATTGAAACAAGATTGACTAAGGTGATATTCCGAAATGGAAACAAGGTGTATTAGAGGCACAGAAAACCGTCACATATCGAAATAAATTATACACATTTACCTGATATGCATTTTATGTCAACTGCAAAGGCATTTCAAAGTGTAATTTTCATATTTGAAATGAAAAAGAAAAACCGCACCTTTTCTATGTACATATTAGCTAGTATTCAATGGTATAAAATTCATGATATAGTAAGTATGTATATATTATTTTTATTATGTTTCATGTTACTCCTAAAATAAGCAAAAGATTGTGCGGGCTGCAACATAAAAATGATCTATGTCTGAATTTAAAATGTGTATAAACGATCAAGAGGTGATTTTAAATGAAATGACATCAACAACAACAACGAAAAACGCAAATGCAGAAACTGTCTATTAATGATGTGTACAATGACTTGAACACCTAAAATATAAAAATAAGAAAAGAAAAGAAAAAAAAAAACTTATTGAAATCTCTCACCTGAGAGCTCCGGTTATGTTTTAAGTTTTTAGTTTTTCTTATAAACCATCAATAGTCGTTGGCCGGGGATATATTTTCACAGTTATCGTTTATAATACATTAAAAGCACGATTGAAGTAAGAAATTATTTTCATTTACCAACGGATATGAATTCGTATTTGAGCATCTTGATGACGATGCCAACAGAATAATGATTTGTACGTATGATTATTTCAAATGGTATGGCATTCATTTGAGTAACCAAGTCAATTAGATTTCCAATCTTGGATACTGATATAATTCAACATGGTATGACTGTTATTTTAAATGCAATTGGTTAATATTTATAGTGTTACGTACATATGCACATATATTTAATAAAAAAAAAAAATGGAAATTGAAGAATGTACACATTGGTGTGGCCTTCCAATGTGATGGACATTATGACATACCACTGGATAAGACTGAACTTGTTACCAATTGCTAAATAAATATGCATTTTAAATTGAAGTGTTATACGAAAGATTGCACTCATTGCATCAATTGATCAAGTCAGTAAAATGTTTAAAATGGAATAAAATCAATGATAACATTAATTTCTTAAATTCAATAAGTATCAATTCTGTGTTAAGAAAATCTAATACATTGGAAAATACACTGAATGATGTGTAAACATTATCAGATACAATGAAATGTTAATTAACCATTTTCGATAAATAAATACCAAAACATAAATGGTAATAAACTGTAATGCTTACATTTTAAATTGTAATTATCATTTAACAAAATGGTATGGTTTTCACCTCAGCAATGCTGTTTTAAATTCAATCGATTTCATATTAACTCAGTTTAACTTCAGTCAGTTGGACTTAACTATAACACAGTAAATCAACGATATGGCTAGATAATTTAATTCAACGACAAACTTAGTGCAACTGAATTTATAAGCAACAAAAAAATCATAAGGCAGAAAAAAAAAATGCTACAATTTGTAACGAAACAAGATAAAACATTTAATGTTGGAAATTGTCGAGTAATTAATTAAGCATATTTGGTGTTAAGAAAAAAAAAAAAAAAAGAGAATTTCAAAAAGAAATGAAGAAAAATCATGTAAGATACAGTTGGTAGTAACTGATAGGAGATAAATGTGCAATAAATTCAATTTAAAATGATTAGTTAACTATCCAACTTGACGATTGATTATAAACGCGAAGAATCAAGAGCTTTTGAAATTATTGGAATTTTATTTTCATCATCCAGTATTGATATGAACACTGTTATACTGTTGAAAGACATAAGAATCAACATGGATATTTAAGACTCTATCCATAACACGATGATGGATATGAGGATGGAAGTTTTAAACAAAAAATTTATTTTCATTCGATTTGGACTGTGGAGCGTGACAACCAAACAAAATGCTATAAATCTAATGATAATCGTATGCCTACGTTTTTATATTGTATGAATTCTGGCCGTTGTCTCTTTCGCTGTTACATTATATTAGTTGGAATATATTTTATTATTATTTTGTTTACAAAAAAATATTTCGTAAAACTTAAATTATTATACATAATATGTATAAAGGAGAACTAAAATCTACATAATTTTAAAATAGGTAAAAGACTATGAGTATAACAACAGTATACTGTTAAATTTACCACGTATAAGTTTCTGTAAACGGTTTTCCATCGGTTATTTGAATATTTTACATATGGAATTGATGTAACATAAATGTAGTCAACATATACATCATAATTATTATTTTCAGAAATGATTCGACATCTCTTTAACATTTAGGTGGTTGGTACCATTTAAATAGCATTGGCAAAAGCCTATTCATTTTTGTATGTACATAAGCTGTATTAAATGTGAACACTTTGTCTGGTGTTGTGTTGTGCTGGTTTTTTTTTTTATATTCTTCACTTGTAGCTATAAGAAGTGTCAGTTCACTAAGCACTTCGTTCTTCACAATTCTGTTACTTTATTTCTTGGATTTCTTCTTACCACCTCAACTGTATGGCAAATGATTCAATTGTATGCTAATTAGTATCAATATGCCATTTTAATTTTATGAATTTATGATTATTATTTCATTTAATATTTTTTTTTTATTTCGTATTTCTTTTTGTTATCTGATTGAATAATGTAAAAGAGAAAAAAATAATAATAATCTTATTCTTTATGCATTTTAATAGGGAATAACAATTTTATGCAGTTAAAGTTATGTATTTTCAATACAAATTCAACTATATAAAGAATATTAAATTATGAACAGTAAACAATTGTTAAGATCAACATATAGCAATTTAATTAACATAAAAATTACGATGAAATCAATATTAAAAATTATGAAAAATCATATAGAAATATAATTAACAGTCTAGTTAAAATACTAATTGACAATTAATATTGGAGTGGACTAAATGAATGAATAAATAAGACGCTTATAAAATCCATAAACATTTAAATGGACTATAATATAAATGGTAATGTTGATGTCATGACATTAATGATATTGATAATATCCAATACGAATTAAATTCTGCATTTTAATTGCATCGAACGGTTCCATGTAAATAATTAGTGAAACACACTATGTTAATCATCTAATAAAGAATCATTAGTAATGGATATATGGATACATAAGATAATATTGTATTGCAACCAGTTATCTTGACCTCTTACGATCGTTAATGATCAACATTATAATAATAGTTCAGTATAAAAATTTTTATGCAATATCGGACAATTAAATGTAATAAATCATCTGGCAAGTGAACATAAGAATACAATAAAAATATAAGAAATCTGACAAGAAAATGATGTCTATATTGGATAAGAAAAGAACAATAATACATTTTAATGTGCATAATAAAAATAACATTCGGGGTAAAAAAAAAATATTAAATGTATAATGGTAATGGTTTTATATTAACGCCTGTTGCTTTTATTTTACTTCAAACCTTTTTAAATTATCCATTAAAAATTGGTCTCTACCGTCAATTTGATTTCATACGAATCATTTATATTGAAACAATTACCTAATCATTTAATAGTGAATGTTAAAATCATATATGGAATGCATACACAACATTGTTGCTCTTTCAATTTCAATTGACTCTTAACTCTTACGAGTTTTCTATAAAAAAAAAAAAAAACATGAATCCAAAGTGTTATTTAGATGAAAATTAATAAATATTTTCATTGGTAAGAATTCAAAATAACATTTGATCAAGTGTAATACAAACATTATCTATCATTAGACAGATATAAAAGTAACATTTGTTAAGAAAGTCATCTAATAAGCTCATTAATGTGTTGGTAAATTAAAAAATTTTATGATTACATGTAAAATACATGATATACGTTCAATTATATTTCAAACCTGGAAGTAATACATACCCATAAATTTAAATATAAATTCCATTGTGTATAACATCGACATTTTTATTGTTGATCATATCATTGTTTTATTTATCACCCATCATAGATCATCGTCAAGAAGACTAACCAACGATTAATGTAATTAATATTTTAATTATTCAACTGCGAAAAAAATAATAATAATTTATGAATATTAAATTTATCATATTAATAATATTAAATTTAATTACCTCTATTCAATTGAATTGACTCTAGTACCAATCGTTGGTACATTAATAATTTATATGTTTTTATGCAACTTTAAAATATTTCTCTCTAATTCGTTTCATTATTGAGTACATTTTAAAACAATGAATTTTATTTATACGATAGAATTTACTAGGAATAAAATAGAAAAAAAAAAAATAACAAATTATTATGCTAATTTATATTTGCCATGTGTAAAATAATAAAATGTTAAATGCACACCTACTCTAATCGTTTTGTATGCATACATTTGATGAACGTTTTAACAAAAAATTACACACACGACACTAAACAACAAACTGATTGCTAGGGGAGAGCCTTAATCAACTTATTTTACTCCTCGTTTATATTAAATGGCATTCCAATCACTAGGCAGTGGTTAAGTAATCAGCGATTTAATTAAAATGCATTAAGGCACCTTCAATCCTCCATACATACCGAGTATAGGTGGAACCTAACGAAATACCAATTTGATTGTATTACTGATCTAAGTAGATTCATTTGTCATTCTTTTACACACTTTAAGTGATTGCACTTTTGGCACCAAATGCCACTTGGAAAATTCATATAATGTCAACTGTGTTATGAAATTCGATTTTGTGAAAATTTAAGTTGATTAAATTCAAAATTACAAGGCCCTGGGTATTGACTACATAGTATAGTTAACACTTAATTCTATTCATTACTAATAAGCATAATTATTCGATATACAATAAATATAGCAAAATCTGCATAAAAAATTCATATTTAATGTTTGAAACAGATAAATGGCTTAATAAATTTTATCATACCGGATCAGATAACCGGGCGCAATATCAATGAATTTGGTTACATGTGACGTACGTAAATCGTTATTTTGTTATTTATTGATTCGATTAAATTAGAAATTTCTTTTCTTTTTTTTCATAAGGAAAATCGATAATATTGAAACGATTTGTCTTTGTGTTTTATGCAAAACGATTTCACTGCGTTGATGGTAAACACAGTGCATCGAATAAGTTATGGACACGCATAAGATGAAGTACAGCAACAAGAAATAAAAAATACAAATTTGGCTCTGATCGTACGCTGTTGTGCTTCCCATTTCTCATCTTCATCTTTTTGTGGTATGTAAGTATCTAGAGATACAGCAAAAGGGAAACATTTCTGGATAATTTATTCCGATATAACCAGCACATCTTCCATCTAATTCACTCAAAATCAAATTTCACCTGCTGGCTACACAATATACGATTACATTTTCTTTTATCAGTTGGTTAGTATATTGGCTGGTCAAAGAGATGTTTCCGTCACAAATTTATGCGCTTACATTATGCATCTTGTCATTTATGTTTCGATTCATATTAGGTTGCCAATGAACAGTATCGAATTGTCCATTCTAAAATATATGATAATCGCCTTCGGTGTCTACCTTTATTACCGGAATTTTATTATAATGTGACATCAATGTTTTACGTTATCCCGCACATTGTCATCCCTTTTGCCCACCACATATCAAGTTTTGTTTTTTTTTTATTTTATTCCTTTTTATTTATTCATTGGATACGACTGCCACACAGCATATGCAATTTATATTCAGTTTTCATGTTTCAATTCACAACATTATTACGTTTTGTGGTCAATATGTTGATAGTTTTCATTCTTTCTTCATCTCCATATGAAATCATTACGGAGTTTTTTTTTTTTTATCATTTTGTTCTATACGAATAAAAAATACTTTATACAAGCTGAAGAATTTAAATGTAAAGAAAATAAAAGTAATCATCAAAGAATATTTATTAGTTGAATGTTGTCCTTCGTGGTTTTAAATATTAGCAATCATCTCACAATGATGCACCTGTAAATATAAAATATAGTGGCATCATTGTACTACACATACATTTAAAACGATTTCTAAAGTCGTTTAGTGAATGAGGTATGAGATACAGAGGTAACAAAACAATTGCAAAATGCTTAACAAAGGTGTGGAAAGATAAGTAAACTGTTTATAGTACCTTACATAGCGTTCAAATTATGGTTGGTGAATGCCAATGGGCACTAGAAATACACGATATCAATTATTGTTAGAGTCATTGATGTATTAACATAATTTACATAAATAAATACCGAAATAATCGTCGTTTGGAATAAAAATTAGGCATTTCTGGTTTTTCTCTTTCTCTCGTTTTTTATTTCTATCATGTTTAGATGATCTCTGTGTATCCAAACTGGTACTGATTTGAATTCATAATGGCCCACAAATATTATTATCCCATTTGGTGAAAACTTGTATATGTCCATTGTTATTTATTTGGTGAAATATTATAATCATCAAATATTATCTTGTCTGCCACATGGAATAAGAAAATGTACTGACAAAAAAATTCATTATCAACTGAAACATAAGATACGTGAAAAATGTCTTAACTTATTTTAGATTCTCTCTGTCCAAATGAATGTTTCCAAAGTACTTTGATTTATGCTTGTTGAAACATCAATTGAAATTTGATATATTGATGTTAATACATTGTAATATTACTGTAGTTATTTTATCTTTCATGTGTGAATTTAATTTCACTCACATCCATACTACATCAATGACAGGTGTATTCAACTAGCCTCAGACATTATTTGGCTAAACAACAAAAGAAATAAAAATTTCAGCTATTTGGAAAATTATTATGATCATTCTTTCTTTTCAAATAGAAAACATGAAAACAGTATAATTTGAATGCATCACTCACCATCTATTGAAAAATTATGTGCATGAACGAATCTTTATAATAAACTCGCGTTATAAATATGAATATGTGGTAGACACTGGCAGTGATAGATTGTAGAAAAACAAATTATCTAAAAACCATATCAAATGAAATGTGAAAAACAAGAAAATTTTAGCATCCATTTAAAATTGATGGTAAACGCAACTACATCACCGAAAAAAAATATGAATATCATACAACGGTGTTGAGAATATATCAATGGAAAAACATAAAGAGATCAGATGAAAACATACAGAATAATGAAAATTTGTCAAAAGAATATAATTTTGGTAACTCTCTTATGTTCCTTACGTGTAATCACAATTCACTGGTATGTTTCTTTTGGGCTTATTCAGCAACCAACCGCAAGGCGATAATGACAAAAGCCAACCATGTCGTCGATTTTTCTCTGTACTTTTGTTTCAATGAATTCACCGGATATGCAAAAAAGGGTTCTTATTTTCATGTCTGAGTGCAATCCTCTCATTATAAATACACCAAAATAAAGAAAAAACAAAAAAATCCTATTGAAATCTCTACTTTGGCTTCTTTCACTGTCGTCCATTTATGTTGGCTATAAAATTTTTGGTAAGGGGGATTCATGATTGTCATCATAAATTCCATCATTATAAAAGAGTTTCAAGTTGAATGAAAATGAATAAAAAACAAAAAACCAACCAAAACATGAATGATGTAAATGAAAATCAATCCTGGAATGGTATGGTGTCACAATGTATAACCAACACTTGACTACCGAAATTATTTTTTAAAGGATTTCGCGTGCAATATCATAATGGAAATCAAAAAAATAAAGAGAACACGTATGAAACACTAACTGGGATTTCGTATCGAGGCATTCAACCAAAGTGCTTAAACATTACTCCTACCAATAATGACTTGTATGCAATTATCAATACCAATCTGGTTTGAAAGCCAAAGTATTTTCAATTTCCATCTACAAAAGAAATATTTAAGCAAATATTTAATGGAACTAAGTCTATGGGATCAATATGAATTTGTTATTTTCTTTTTACCAGCACAAGATGACTTTTTTGTTTTCTTAAATTTTTAATCATTCTATTCCATAGGATTAACTATACGATTCGTTTACAGCCGAAAATGACCTATTGTGTAATTTTAAATTCTCCTTTTCAACACTCAAATACATACTGAAGATCTGAAGTGGCTATTCTCAAGTAACACGAACAAAACGATGAATTAGATCTATAAAACACAGCTAAATGAAAAGAAAAATCAACAAAAATCTAAACGTACTGGTCGATGGCGACATTAAAGTAAAGCATTATTTCATAAGAAATCCACGATCAATAATATTGTATATCAAACATTAACCATTTGCTTATGCTAACACGAGTGCAACAATGTAATAAAAATAAATAACATAAGTGGCTACTACACCAGAATGCACTTTAGGACCATCAGATTTAAAATACAGTTCACAGCAGGTACAGAACAATAACGAATTTAAAGTACATACAATAAAAATGTACAAATACTTATCAATGTTTACCGATTATGTAATGAGGAACAATTAAAAAGAAGTTGATCTCAACTGTATTTAAGCTTTGCATAGTTGCGAATCATTTTGATATGGTCACCTTTAATCCAATATTCAAAATGAAAGGATTTAAATATCAAAGAATCAATTGTTTGCGAATGCATAGTAAGAGGCATTCTTTCAAGCGCTGAGAAAACAATATCTTCATATTTACCATTACTTATAGTCGACCTGTCGTTGATGGTAATTTGTATTTGATGCCATTCGAATGTATTCCTTTAGCTTGTAATACCAAATGCAATTAGGTTAAGCAATAGCTGCGTTGGAAATAAGAAAATGATCTTATGATTATAATGATGATATTTCAAACACGCAAGGATATTATCCATGATATGTCCATTTAAATCAATACCATGGAGGGCCCATTACTTTCCCATGTTATGTACGAATATGAAAATGTTTAATTTCATAAAACAACACTAAAAATAAAATTAATGTTATTTACTTTTATTGCAATTGAAATAACTCGTTCTATGATTAATGAACAATGATTACTTCGCATATTTACCATTCATAACGATGATAATTAATCGATATCCACCGAATGGCTAAACATTATTCATATTTTTGTTGTAATTACTTAAACCATCAAAATTGAAAGAGAATAATCAAAACTCATATTTCGTAATGGCATTTGAATGTTTGCTTCCTGTGGCGTTGATATAAGCAATCAAACCAAAAGAAATAAAAGACGCGACATAAAAAACCGAAAACAAAAATTTGTATGAAAGGATTGTATTCCTTTTATCAAATGAAATTATATGAAATGCACAGCGGGATAAAAATTCATCATCAAGTTTGAGAGCTTAGATTAATAACTCTGAGTAACTGTCTAAACAACTAAACGATTATAGTCTATTGAAAGATTTGCAAAATCCGTTTCTACTCACCGATTACGTTTTGATGATAGCGAAAGTATTGATGACCAAAATTGATTGCCAATAAAATTGCAATAATCCAACTTTAGTTTAATTGAAAAGACACTAAAAGTAAAATAAAATTGTTTTTTATTCCATCAACATTGCGAATAAATGAAATATTGAAGAAACAGTACTTACTTTATAGGATAATTTCACTATATTTGATGTAATAAAAGTTAGTGTTATCACTGGAATCAATTGAAGAATGATACAATAGGAGTCTTTTGTGTTTCAAGTTATAACCATAAAGATCACATGTCTATTTGCCGAATACTGAATATTGTATAATTTAATTCTAGGCAACGGTAAACCTAACCTCATTGTCATCATTACTTTTTGTTCAAGCTGCATTCACATCGCAAAACGATAAACAATCAATTCATCTATTGTAAGGTTAAGTAGATTTTATTTCATTTTAAATGAGCGTTTTTTTCCTTATTTTCTTGTATACGTTCATTACTACGCTTTCTTATTTGTAAATTCATTCAGTTATACCTATTACTGCGCCTTGTGCACTCAATTAACCTTTTACGTTAAGAATTATTCGTTTTTTTTTTTCTGTTTCCTTTTATTCTCTCACCACGTTTCAGTTAAAAGTGAATAGGGTACGGGAAAAAATTAATTAATTTACTTATGTACCATAATTATATGAAGATATTGGATTTGAATAGTTCTAGGTAATTGAAATAATTTTTAAAGCGTTTATCTTTTTTTATTTATTTTAGTTGTTCGCAGGACATTAGTGTGGCTGATTACGTTTTTGCCATTGTGAAGGTTAACTAAAATAATTTGTAGATTGCAGAAAGTATGAATATGGAATGATAATAGATAACACCGCAATAACAGAATACAAATTTTACCTTTGTTTAATACAAAACTCTTCTGATAATCGGGAAATTCTTTTAGACTTTGTAATGAATCTGCCAAAGAAGGGGAGACTTTACTCTTCGTTTCCATGATGGAAGGGAAATTGAAATGTGTATCCCGTAAATGAAATGTGCAGTCATAGATGATTCTATATGAGAAAACCTTTGATATATAAACAGAGGACGCATGGAACCGTGAGTAAAGATGAATTTTTACTAATTGCAATATCATAGCTCAGCATTTTTAATGACCTTTTGTGATGAACATTATTATGGTGTCTCCATTAGTCGGATTTCGTGGTATTTTGGTGGATGAGGTGAACAGAGAATGCATTCGTGATTTTAATTCACATTTTTTATAGCTGATGGTTTCATGACACTTTCATGGTACAAAGTGGAAAATTCATTTTCTCTTACATTCATTTTGTTACCACCAAAGGATCCACGAATAAAAATTGTTGAGTGTATTGCAAATAGAGAAGTGCTGTTTGGTAAGATGAGAAACGATCGAGCACCTCAAGTGGATTATATAAAATTTCACACTTATTGCATTTTCAGGGATTTTCAATGGTTTCGCGGTGAGTGAATAACAACATTCAATTTTTGGTGCTGATTTTATATGCTGCTTTCTGATTTCGATGGTAGAGAGGAAGAACATTTCAATGCATAAACGGTGAATTTGACTGCTTTGTGTCTCGTCGAGACAAGCTTTTTAGATGATCATTAATATTGCACGATGATTATGAATGCAGCCAAATTAATGTGTTTGGTTGAATGGGCCCAAATCCGTGAATTGTGTATGAGAATGTCGGTATGAAGTATTTGTTTCATTTTTTTTTTCATTCCATCAAAACTCTCAGTTTATTGGAGAACAGAAACAGAAAACCAAAAGGATATGAACTGTGAGTGTTAGAATTCATTTCAATATTCATTCAAAACCTGGTAAAGAGTCATTAAAAATCATGATTGTGTAACTTGAAAAAGCTGTCATTCTCGTTAAATTGACTTTCAGGAGGATTCTGTGTTGTGGTTAATTGCAAAACCACCAAAATATGATATAATTAGATCGTCATTATTACACGGTTCATTCACAATATATAAAGGACATGGAGAACATCATATGAAGTTGAAGTGGATTTTATTTCTTGCAATTGATGATACATCATCAGAGTACCACAATAATCCTTCAGTAAAAGACATGAACATAAGGGATTGGAAAGTATTCATACTATGCGGTAGTGATTGGATTCGAGAGATGCCATTAAACGCAATTTAAATCGAGTCAAAGAAAACATATTTTCATTTCCGTTAATTCTTTCGTTAACTGGAGGTTAACTCTTAGTTCAAAACGATAAAAGTTTTATAACCAGATAGAATCCAGTTCATTGTGTATGTTTAACACTATTTCCTATTCCTTTAAAAATTTTATTTCTAAAATAACCGAATATTTATGAATTCTTTTTCCGCGATTCTTTTCATTTTGTTTCTTCGCGTTTATTTTTTTTTTTGGCGCATATGCAAAATTATTGTATGGCAAAATGATTCTATGCCATGCAATAAGGAGTACAAACCAACCCACATTCAACTGTTCGTATTGAATTATTCAATATATTAGAAAAGCGAACATGCTACACTGGTAATCATACGTGTATCTGAACAAAGGGATATTATTCCATTATCCTTATGCGGCATGACAAGGGTGTGGAGGTGGAGCCATCCAATCGCATTATCATTTTTACGAAGTCTTAAAGGAACAGGAAAAATACTTATTCGTCATATGCAGAAGTTTCTATTTCATGTGCAAATAGAGTATGGGAAGCAGTAAACCGATTTTTCGATCGATTTGATTTATATTTTTTTATATTTTGGGGGTGGAACTTACTTTCCAAATTTCATATAGAGCTACTTGGTATTTTCAACCGAATACTAAAAAGAATGTTTGCTAATCACTTTCCCATCATACACCGTTAATAGGTGAATTACATGTCGTGAAATCGAAAGTTTATTAAACAATTCCTTTGACCATAAAAAAAAGTAAAACTTTTCAATGAAAGGTCAAAGTCATTATTGTTGGATAAAAACACTTCTCAATTTCAAAATGAAATTTATCACCTTTAAGTAGACGAACGATTTAATTACCATACCGGACCTACCACAAGAATTACCGTCTATGAAATTGAATGTAATTTAAAACTGACTTAAGACGTGTGATAGTATCATCGCTTTGTCGGTCTATTTAAATTCATTGAAACGATTTCAGTAGTAATTGAAGACGGTTCATAATTTTCTTTGTTCTTTCAGTTGTAAAGTATTTCAACGGTAAAACCGTTGGTATTCATAAATGTTGTACATGATTTTCTACAATCTACAAAATTTGTAGAATTTATTGTCGTAAAAGATTAAAAGAGCGAAACGAGAATCACCCCAAATTTAAATTTCATTATTAAAAAATAGACAACTCTTGAAATCCCTAAGATCAGAAAAGATTTTCAATTTTATTTACAATGAATGAATAAAAATTTAAGAAGAGTCATCATTTATGATATTCTATGTTTCTTTGTAGATCCCTCTACGATACAATGATGAAATTGTATAGCATCTCAATAGATTTGGATTTAAAAAAGTCTATACTAATGACGAGTAAAATGGATAGATAACTTCTTATTCAGGAAAATGGAGCACAAATGAGAAAATAAAAAACATCGTTCTTGCACCGCCATAACTTACAGGTGAATAGAAGTATATAAAATAATTAATTTTGCCAAATTTTATTTACCATCGATTACAGAGAAATTGTGTCACTAAAATCGATTAATCACTTTCAAGGTTCATCATATACGTGATACCATTTATTAGACTATGCTATCAAGAAATATTAGCAACTTGTTGAAATTTCATTAAAACTGGACTGATGCTCCAATTGAAGAGAACAATATTACGCTCTTCTAGACGATTGACACCAGTGGATATTAAATATCGTATTTAAAAATTCAACATTAAATAGATTTAAAGAGGGAGACACCCATAGAATTTGTTGAATAATGCAAATGAAGTGTTCGGTATTTACCAGGTCATGGTCAAAGTTTTTAATGAACATAAATACGATACGCCCTAATGGAAAATTAGAACATTCGATGTACAGTAGTATTGGTTGGAGAGGAAATGATGAAAATTCTATAAGAAATTCAATATAATGAATGGCTGATAAAACGTGAATGGTGAACATTGAATCTTGTTATATAAAAACTGAGATTCCTTTAGTACAAGTTCATTAATACACTTGGTGTATAGTCAATGACCCGCCGCCAGGCTAAATGAAGAAACTTCTTACAGATCGTCTCAAGATATCTTTGCTATTTCCTTCGTTTAATTCAACGTTAAAGGGAATGACATGCGGCGTCTCGTACCTCTCATCGTGTCGTTTCAATTTTATTTCTTATTTTAATTTGTACGCGTTCAACTAATTTTTAAAATGAAAATGAAAGCGTCCTGTTTTTATGTTGCTGCTGCTGATGATGATGATGATTCATGAATACAGTGGTTTAATGACTATTATGTAGTGACGTCGACTACCCAATGTGGATAGGAATAATTTCATTGATTTTCCTTATTCGTGTACTGCACCGACGTCTTATATTCTCACTTCCTTTTAGTGACGACGGTATATTTGTTTATAATTGAGCACGATTGTTTGGCCTCTTTTTATTCATTTCGAACAGAAATAAGGGAATGTTTTGAATACATAATGGACTATGGAAAAATTTTAAATTCATTATATGTATGTACTTAATCTTTTTTGCGGAAGGTCATGGATCTCACGATTTTTTAATGAAGACGAGGGCTAAATAATATCATTGATGAGGATACAAAGAACAATATCGATATTTTCCTTCTATCATCCCATTAATATAAAAATTGATAATAATTTAACTAGTGACAGTGACGAAATGTTAGTTTTGAAAATGTACTTACTGAATATCTGCTGCTAGGACAAAATTCATTTACACCTTGATGGAATTCTCCGTAATTTTGTTGGTGATTTAGAACGCAAACGTAGCAGGAGACGAATGTTATTGGTGAAAGTGTTAGTTGAATGGGTTCAGCGAAAAATAATTGATTTCACATTTTCAGTGGATCTACTGCTTGCCATTAACATTAGAAATGCTCAGTAATGGTGAACATATTCCATATACTTGGCGCTATATTTCGGCAATGTTTATTTAACATGCCACATATAGAATAATGATGGCAGAGAATAAAAAGAAATTGAAGAGAAAATCATAAAACGAGAATTTGGAATTTCATGATGTACATTTCATTTGCCTTGAGGGTGGCCTAATGGAAGGCGTTTCCGGTTTCTCTACTGTCGATACCTATGGCTGATGGAAAACTACGAAGCACACTGGATAAATTCATACAATTTTATTTTTCCGTTTTCATCGTTTCCATTCCTATTCATTTCGATTACTAACACACTCATTGGAAACATTATGACGTGATATACAATTTCGCCTTCTGGTAAATAATGTACATGAACATTGGTTTCTTCTTATCTGATTTGAACATGTAAAATCATTATGCTTCTTTTCCTCTTCACTGTATTTCGCATACAAATGGTTGATTTTTCTGTTTTTTTTTTTTATTCTTTTACTGATTCCACTACCAATTCGAAGAGGTAACGTGTAATGTAAATGTCAAGTACATATTTTATTCAACTTTGGTTGCTTCTGCTCTCTGAAATAAAATCAACCTTTAATGGTTACCACTGAATTAGTGCACAATCAATTTCTGTTCACGTTAACATTTGCGATTTCAACTCTAAAATGTGACTATGCATAAAAAAGGAAGAAATCAAATTAGATTTCGTTTCTTTTCTTCCGTTTTTATTTTTTTATGTCGTTTAACTTGAGTATTTTCATGGTGAGTTCCGCGATAAAACATACACATAATATTATAATGATTTTCTAAAATTGGAAATACCTCTTCATAATGAAGATCCCTCCTGTTCGATGTAGCATGTTTTTATAGAATTAAATAAATTTTTGGTTTATTTGTTAACAAACCACTGGAAACATGATTTTATGTACCGATGTTATTGGCCACATCATGAAATGCGGTAAACAGTCTAAAAATTATTTAATATTTAGGATAAAAATTATTTAAATGCCAAACCAAAACAGAAATTGATATTTCTAAAAGCATTTGCGAGTAATGCTTAAAACATCTGAGTGAAAACGTACCGAAACGATAGGAATTCCAAATAAATTATATAAAAATTTCCCTAAAGACTGTATTTGGTATTCAATATTTTTCATAAGTTGTTTTCCCCAGATTTAACGTTTACCATCGTATTTGACACAGTCGTTTGAGTAATGGACATAGATTGCATACTTTTTTTTTATGATGATAATTTAACAGTAGATTGATTTTTGATTACACATTATTTATGCTTTTTATATTACATTTTAGATGCCCACACTGGATTTTGAAAATGTTGAATGAAACGACAGAAAAATATAAACATGGAAATTGAGTAGAAATTGAATGCGGCTCTGGTTAGTCATTCAGTTTCACCAGGAAACAAATGAAAAAAGATAGAGTTTAACGTTTAACCTGTACAGAGAGTGTTGGATGTGTACTGAAATTTAAAATTGATGCGAATTCATTTATATAGACGGCATTCACAATCGTAAATTATTTGATCGTCCATTTATGCTGTACTAGAATTATTACAATGTAATTATATTAGAAGAAAGTAATAATGGACGATGAATTTGATATGCTTTCTATACAATGTAACGAACATTATAAGCTGGAGACAAAATTTCACATACGGAATGAAGTGGGCACTTGTTCATGAAGACAAAGGAGAACCACCATTAATCAGCAATGTTGTGAGAACTGCATAATTCATGATTAAGGGTTTTCAAGCGCGAATATCTCATGACAATCTGATTTTTTTTTATGTATTTTAATATGACGATGGGAATCCGACTATCACTCATATTGTTTTATGCAAGAAGGACGAAAAAAAGTCAAATATTTGGCGACGCATTTACTTACAATGTAAATTTTTTTTTACATTAACCAAAGCACTTTGATTATATTCTTCAAGATAAATATGAAGCTTGAACATTGAAAAATACAAAATATGAACATTAAAGCACGCACAGTGATTTGTCAGCACCACCGGTATAATGTGACAAAGTTATTGAAGGGTTTAAATATAAACGGATTTTTATGGAATGGAATTCAAATTTAAAATTGCCAAGTGCAACAGAATGGTGTACAGATGCAGTGTATTCAAAGATGAATTTTTATTCAATATGAGTGAAATAGTCTGGCAATTCGTTGACAAACTCATCGAGTATTCAGTGGGATGGAGTTAAAATGAACCACCATCATAGGGATGAGATTATTTTTTTGCATAATGGTACAATAGCTGAATGCATTTTTTTAATTCATCATAAAACAATAGTGTCGTCGGTGTTGAGTTGTTATTACTGTACATGTTAATATCCTTTTGCGTTTATCACAAAAGCGATCGTAGTCATAGACTTTGATCCCTTTTATTTTCAACAGCATCTGGTTCTATTTGGGTAGCACCTTTATGAGAGTATCAGATACCCTGAAAATGATTCAAGTAATTTAAAAATTCTTTTCAAGAATGCTGGTTATGGTTCATTCGTTGGATCTCATTGAAATAATCCAAGTAATTTTTGGTGTTTTTCAGATAGCTATGGTAGGTGAACATTATTATGTTTTCATTGAATGCAATGAAAATTACCATTCAGTGACTATCAACCAGACACTGTAGTAGGTGTGCAGATGAAAGTGCAATACAGATTACATGATATAACGCATTCAAGTCATTTTTTATTCAAAATTCATAAGCCGGTCCGGGAACAATTAGCACGATTAGAGGATGAGGTACACCATAGGCTTGAGTATTTTTAAAACAAAAACTTTTGGATTTGTTTGAATGAAAGAAACACACTTGAATTGAATACCATCATCAGCATCAACATCGACAGTCAACATGGCAATGTTACAAGATGGATAAGCAGTCATACAATTGCATTTATATCCACATGAAATACTGGTAATTGTCATGATGTTAATCAAGAATATTTAAGGTGCTTGTTTACTTCTACATTGACTGTGATGAAAAAAATAGCAAATAATTTTCACGAAAACAAAAAAAAAATTATGAATTGTGAGGAACAAGAAATATTACATTTACAATAGGATGATGAGAGGCAATCAAAAGGATTGTCTCAAGTGGAACCGTGTCTAAGACGCATTCAACTGCATAATTACGTAAAAAAAAAAATTGTATTTTGTTTAATGGTACATCATCGCCTAGTATTACATGAGAACAGGGAAATGAAATAAAAAAAAGTACAAAATTATAAGAATGAAACACGAAATAATCATTAGAAATGTAGAAATTGAACGACCAGTGAAGAGAATCAATGATTATATCATACAGGAACTGATAATTGTATTGCAGCTCAAATTGAGCAATTGCATTCTGATTTAATGGCGACTAAGTTCTAGAATCATATTTTATCAGAAGTAAAACTGGTAACGAATTGGAAGCTCAGTGTAGTTAAATACTATAATTGTATAACAATTGGCAATGTTGGACTGTTGAATTGTTAAAATGATTCACCATATAATTTAAGTTAATTATTTCAAATGATCTAGTGATGAGTTTAATAGAGTTGCCTTTTTCATTGTCCACAGTATATCGACAGATCGTTTATGTCTTCTATTGACCAGTACACATATTGTTGATCGAGTTATTTGAATTATGACATCAGAATAATTTTATAAATTTGAAAATTTGTTTGGTTGAACGGTAATTTTAAGACCTGTTGTTTGTCCAATGTACAATCAATTGCAATGTGTAGTATAGCACTAATCTTGGCTGGTAATAATGGAAAATTGATTGATATTCATACGTAGTCTAAACTAGTGATTATTTTATAAAATTAACCAAATGGGTTCGCGATAGATATGGCGATATAGGGAGCACTTCACTCATAATTATACAGCTATGTGCATTCAAACTGTCTAATATTTATGAAGCATTTATTTAACTAACTGGATATATGTATTATAACCCAAAAAGAGACACAATTAATTTATGTGAATATTAAGAAACAAAATCAGCACGTTTTTATAGTTGAATTGCAATAGAATGATCTATTATAAAGTGTTCCCTTCTATGCAATTTGATTTGTTTCTTACCTTGGGTTCAGTGTGCGCTTACAAATGGGATTTTAACATGCTGCACCAACTACCTTGTATACTCAAATATTATCCATATTATTTAGATAGATACACGTAGGTTAAATTAATTATTTAGTGTTGCCATATATAAAATCGGTATAATTTTTATGAGCTCATGTCTAATAAACTAAAATAAAAATTGCATAATAACTAACAATTTAGTTGGAGGTCTCAAACTGTAAAGTTCACAATTATATGAATTCTTTTAAGGAAAATCATAATGAAAAACGAGTGCAGTTGATAAAAACAGTGTACAAATACATAATTTTATTGCATAATAATGTTATTAATCCATCTATCGGTCTCTTTCCATCACTTTAACTATTCTATTTTTAGTTTTTATTTAAATTTATCATAAAATTATATGTTTACGTGTTAGTTACTTAGTAGAATATTAATAGTTCCAGTATATTTCTTACATTACATTCATTAGAACGAAATTTGTTTGATTTTAATCTAAAAATTATTGAAAGAATTACTTTTATATTCATCATCTCGTTTAGATGTTTATTCTATTATGTGAACTCTAGAGGAAGGAAATAAATGTTGTGTACTGTTTTCCAAAGAAATTCTCAATATTAGTTAAATATAAAAACTGTACTTTCTACAAATCGGTATATTTAATCTTTTCCTTATTGTTTTTCTTTGTAAATTTTATTCGTTTCAACTTAACATGATGGTAGTGCAAAGATATTTGATTTTGAAAAGAAAAACGCTTTAGATTACTTTTAATTTTATAATCTCATATTTTTCTTAATATTATTGTCTGAATTCTACTTTCTACACTGAATACATGCCGACAAGTTGGTTGTTCTCTTTCAGATGAATAACACAAATATTAGAAGGTTTGCATGCTCGGAGACGTTACTTCTTTATCAGTTTCCAAGACTACGTTGGAGTATACATAGTACACACGAAGTGGTAACTGTTAAATATATTCGCTATAAATATTATTAAGATGAGTAATATAATATGTAGCAATGATGTGGGAAAAAATAAGTTTATGGAAACATTTTCAGAGATAACGTTATAGTGAAGCATTAGAATCTTCATCAACCAACTAAAGATAGAAACAATGATGGTAAATTTTGATTAGTGGAACATTGGAAATACTGACAGTTGACATTTTAAAAGAGAAAACTCTTGTTCAATGCAAACTAAAGATTTTCATGGAATTGATGAGTAGGTGAGTACTTAGTTGCACGGGAAATTCAGACTAAAAATAATGAAATCCTTAATAATCATAAGTTATTGGGGAATTAATGTCTGTAGAGTTTGATAATGATACGTAATATGCCCAAAAGATGAAGGAACATAATGTTGGTGATTAATGAAATTGATTAATAATTAAAACCCTTTTTAATTCAATGGAGCGTGTAGGCGTTTATAACATATCCATTCGGAATTACAATTAAAATAAATAAAGGAATTCAATATCACAACGATGAGATAATTATGCATATGCTTAACTCAATTGTTTGTATCTTTCTGATTGTTTCATATTCCTTCGTATGTTTTTTGCTGTTATTTATTTAATTGGTTTTGGTTAGTCAGCATTTTAAAATCCGCTGTTCTTATTTTCTTATTTTAATGTCGTTGGTCGAGTTCATGCTGTTATCTTATTTTATGATCGTTAATGATTTCTCAACCATGTGTGTACGTACACCATCTATAATCTAAAATTTGCGCCATCATTAATATGGCATTATGTAAATTCAACCTCTTTTAATATTGTGATTTGATTTAAATCAATTGGTCTCTTATACTTTTGGTATCACATTGCTGATGGTATTATTTTTTTTTTTCATTCTTGTTAGTCGATTAATTCTGTTGTTATTTTCGGTACACTAAAAATGTTCTTATGAGACAGAATTTATAAAAAATCGTACAAAGTTTAATCCCCCATTATTTTTATGCTCTAAATTATGTTTATTTTTAGGACATCGTGGTTATTTTTCTCCTGGACTCCACTTATAAAGTTGTAGTAAAATCGGTTATAATGTATCAACTTGATTTCCATTTACTAAATCGTGGATTACTTCTTATAATTTTTTTTTTGTTATTTGTTATATATTCTGCGTTACCAATTCATACCTTCGTCTTTGTACTACCTGACGCGTTTTTTAGTTTTGTCGTTTTCGAATTATATCGCGTGAATAAGTGATTTCATGGTAAACGGAAAACAGTAAAACGAAAATAGTATTAAATATTATCTTATTTGCATATTATACACGATCTATATGTAGCAGATAAAACGTTCTCATGAAATCGATATTATTTCTTGTTTTTCATTAGTTTTTGTTTTAAATTTCGTCTCATTTATTCTAGCCAAACATATAAAAAAGAATCAATTTAGAACGAATTTCTATTTTATTTGCTTGAATTTTTGATCAATACTGAAAGTGAGATCAGTAACCGTACGATTAAACATTCAATATTTATTTGACTTTACATAGCAGCTGGTGATTGCGTTAGAGTTTAAGAATGTGATTGTGGAACGTTAGAACCCTTTTTCATTTGAGATTTACTTCAATAAATTACATACCTGACTAGCAGTTCTTAATAGAAGAATTCTGAAGGGATGAAACTGCGGTGGCTCACTCTATGATTAATTCGTAGAGATACTCATTAGGGTTGATTTTTCCACTAAACTTTGGTTACTCGCCGGCGAAAATCACTGTATTTAAAAGTCATTCATAAAAATTAATGAAAGATGAATGAGATTACAGACGTTGATTGAAATTAACTTTTACTACCTTGCAATTATCTGACGATGAAACACCTTGCGAATAATTAATAATAAATTAAGAGGATTTTTTTTTTCTTCGCGTCTTTATTATGGTTCATTTAGTTCCCATTAAATATACGAACGAATAAAAGATAAATGAGAGAGATAGAAAATGATCTTTAAATTGTTCATACAAAAGGGAAACTGGTAAAACCATTGTCGATATTAATTTCCAATTATTCAGACCATAAATATTACAATTATATACATATTAGGCCTAAAGGTACATTGATGATACAAAACATAATTTTTCGCTAAATTTATGTATCCAGTACAATATGAATTTAACAGTGTATAAGATAATAATAAGTTATTCTCATTACGTTTTGGTTTGATTTTCTTTCTTTTTTCCATTTTCTTGCAACAAAATCAGTCGAAAATGAATAAGAAGTGGAAATATATTCTTCTTCTCAATACGATTAAATGTGCATAGGCAATTTCCAGATGATTTTTTAGATGCTGTACAACATTTGGTTTGATTTAGTATTAAAGCTTTCGTTGTTTTAATGAAAATTACTATATGATCAAAACGTACTACTAGATAATAGATCAATAAATTTTAAAATTCCGTCATTATTCAGAAGCATTCGTCAATTCGTTATACAATTAGTTTACCTATTGACTGATTTGCTACTTATTTACGATGGATTAACCGGCATTATGGTATTGGAATTGATTTAAAATAATTTTCCACTTCTTAGACGATCAATTTATAATTAAGTTTCATTTTTCTCTCTAATAAATCACATCACCGTCTACCTATAATGAAAATCTTTTGATTTTTAACATTACTAAGGATCATTGTAATGTATCAGAGGATAACGATTGGGTACCCTGCATGGAATTCGTTGAACATGGTAAAGGTGGCGCTAATACCTTGAGGTCATTTTATCGTTATAGTTATACAGTACTGTACTCATTTAATTTTAACAACAACATCTACGTCAATTCACAATGATGATCAACGATTCTTATTCATCGTGTTAGTTTAGTTATGGCATTGTTTTGTGTTTCTTGTAATTTTGTATAATGGCATTATCGATAATCGTGAATCAGTTGTCGGAGTTTCATTTCTTCTACATCATGTTCTTACACTGTAGTTTCTTCTATGATAAATAATGTACGAGTGCAAACCGTTGCATGTTATTTACACAGTTCTGTACATTAAGCTTTGGAAATGCTCAACACTTATTATATTTAACGTCTATTAACCGTTTGCATGTAAAAATTTGAAAATGAGACAAAATAGTGTTCACAATGTACATCGCTCTATGTAATAATTCGTAGGCATCTTCTTAATAAATAATTCATTGATCATAAATGACAATTTTTATCATACTTTTTTATTAATAAGACTTTATCATATTAATGCTATATCTATCAAATTACAGCCACCCTGTTATCACAATAAATAAAATTTCGATTATTTTTTCCTGTAAATCTCTTGCCCATTTTTTTCGATATAACTTCTGCAATTCCTAGCGAAACTTGAATATTCAATTATTTGGTTTACCTGCATCCAATATTGATTCGACCAGAATTCCCTTGCTCTATTGCTACAATCAGTTTGACTAGTTATATGATTTCTTTTTATAAATTTATGATCAAAGTCAGGTGGAAGATTTATATCACTATTACTAGTGATCACAGTTGTACTATGTCGTGATTTGCCATCATCATAAAATCCAGAATCAGATGCAATTGGCTGCTTTGTTTCATTTGTACTTTTTAAATAAGTTTTTTGTGAATTCTTGTGTTCTACTTTTTTGTCTGTGAGTTCATGGTCTAATATCTTTGGGGGAGATTCAGAATCTTTCGGAATATTGTCATCTATTTGACAATCAACTTTAACATCTTCAGATCTATTTTCGATAATTAGATGATCAGATTCAACAGTTTCTGAGGCTGTAGGATAGGAGTCTGTTGTTAAATTAAATGATGTAGTATGTGGCACATCGATAAGATCATCATTGTTTTCATAATTCTCGTAGTCATCAAAAAGATTTGAAGAAATTGTGTTAGATTTCGGTATTTTCTCTGTTATTATTTTGTCTATTATAGATGAATCCACTGCTATTTCCACTTTATCAAGGTTATCATAATCATCAAATAGGTTACTGGCGGGTTTAATTTCCTCACGGACATTATCAAAGTTACTCTTTAAATTTTCTATCAAACCATTAGTATTCATAGGCATCATATTATTTTCCTTGCCCGTGATATTACCACTAACTGACGTATTCGCTTGTTCATCGATATTCTCATCCTGATCAGTTCCAATCATTTCATAAAGTTCAACTGAATTTTCAGAAAAATCCCATAGCTCATCGGAATCTATATTGCTTGGGAATTTGAGTACTTTCATATCATCGCCAATAGATTTCAATAGATTCTTGAAGTTCTTTAAATAGTCATTTGAACTGATTAATGTTATTGCAATTCCTTGGCTTCCGAATCTACCTGATCGTCCCACTCGATGGAGATAGTTAGCTGCATCAAACGGCACATCTAAATTAATTACTAAGTTCACGC
Source organism: Coboldia fuscipes (assembly GCA_001014335.1). Lineage (NCBI taxonomy): Eukaryota > Metazoa > Arthropoda > Insecta > Diptera > Scatopsidae > Coboldia > Coboldia fuscipes. The sequence goes on along the minus strand of JXOR01000146.1, from coordinate 68,182 downwards.
TTTCGGAATCAATTCCTCTAGCCATCAAATCAGTTGAAATCAGAATACGGCAATCAAATGCTTTAAACTTTTTAAATATCTTCAATCTATCTGGCTGATTCATAGCACCAGTTATTACATCGCAATCCCAACCAGCGCTACGCAAATAATTACAATAGCTATCTGCTCGCTGCAATGAGTTGGAAAATACTATACATTGCTTAAACATTAAGTTACTGAAAATGATTTTCATAACTTCAATTTTATCAAACATTTCCTTGCTTAAATTTGTCTCTTCCTTCATTATGTATCCAAACTGTTTGACGCCTAATAGCACTGGTGCTTCTTTTTTCGGTGTCACTCCAACTGGATTCTTCATAATTTTAACAAGCTGATTTTCAATTTCTTTTGCAAAGGTGGCACTCGCACATATTGTCTGCCGTTTGATGGGTAAATATTTAATTATATGCATTAAATCAGTGCGAAATGGTTCTGTCATTAGTTTATCGGCCTCATCCAATACTAGTAGTTGAAGATGAACTGTATTGATTACATTATTTTTAATTAAATGAAGAATTCGACCAGGTGTTCCAACCACACATTTGCAATTTTTCAATTTCAATCGATCGTTTGTAACATCCATACCACCAATGTATGATCCAATTGTGAACTCTAAAATTATGTGAAATACAAATAAGAGACGCATACAAATAAAGTCAAACTCAATTAGTTACTCTTGAAGGAACTTCCGAGTGTAGATAAAGTATTTTCAATTTGAACCGCTATTTCTCTGGTCGGAGCTAATATTAACGATTGTGGATGTGGTATATTCATATCAAAGGTATCAAGAACAATGATTGAAAACACAAGTGTCTTTCCAGTACCAGACTTTGCTTGCATTAGTAAATCTAAAAAATATTCCAAATAAAGATACATTCAGATTCCAACTAATAAATGATGACTCACCTCTTCGACAACGTCCCAATGGAAGGGCCTTCAATTGGATTGGGGAAGGATAAATAAACCCATTTTTACGAAGTGCCGACAATAGCTCATCCGACAACATCATCCGATCGAACGAGACACTTTGGTCCATAACAACATCAGTTGTCCGTTCTCTATCCGATAACTCGTGTCCAAGGAGTGACATTGTTATCTAATACCTGCTTCTTATTGTAAACTGCTTATTATTTTGTTTAACAACTTTGCCTGATTCACCTCAAAATTTATTTAATTCTATCAATTTACAACCGCCGGGCTTAAATACAGCCACTTAATTGGCTGCGTACTTGCTATATGCTATATGCCTTTACTTCTCATTTGTTCTCAATGCGATTTAACGAAGAATAATACATAACCTTAGATTGTAATATGGCCAACTTCAAGGAGTAGACTTTTGTATCATGGATTAGACAATAGTATTTTCGTTAGATGGAGCCACAGTATTTAAACAACTAGATTCTTATGCACTATTAGATGATTCTTCTTACACAATCCTTAAAGCTTAATGCAATTTTCGTTCAATAACTTTGAATAATATTAAAAGATTAAAATTCTGAGCGCAAGTAATTAAAACATGACAGAAATGGATATATCAAATGGGTCAGATTTAGAGACCAACGACGAGGTGCAATTTTCATTCGACGATGGAGAAATGGAAACTTCGTTACTGGAGATAGAAGAGTCTCTTGATAAAGCAGCGGAGTTGGAATCAAATGTGACCCAATTGCTGGAACATTTGTACGAGATACAAAGTAATAAATACTATAAACATTCGAATATAAGAATTGTATGCTAATTTTTTATAAATTTCAGTTGATTTATCGGCCCTGGAAAGAGAGTATTCAGGGCTGAAAATTATGCTTTTTCGTCTGGAATTGTGGAATATTAGGCGAAAACCCGACGAATAACTTTTTAACGTTTAATTTAAACATTTCTACTATTAATACACATAACTTATAACCCTAATATTAATCAAATAAATCAATTATCTTGAAATCAATCCCAAAGCTCGTTCATATTCGTCAAATCTTAGTAAGTTTCTGGACAATTTATTAAAACATAGAGACACATAACATGTAAAACATTCTTATAAGGAAAAGAAATTACAATTCTATATCCATTTCCATCTTCAAATATTCTTTTTAAGAGGGAAATAAATATTTTGGTACATATTATTAGTCGCTTCCATGATATGTAGCGTATCCTGTGTCAGATACAACATCGGAATTATCTGCTTGGCTCTCACTTTTCTCTTCGGTTCCAAGTTGAACATGATATCGGATGGGATATGTTAGTTGATTTCCTCTTGTATCCCAAGTATATAATTCCTAATGATATAATAATAATTAATATAAATCTGAATATAATGGCTTTGAAAGTATTAGTTACATACACGATTGCGATGATTATAGCCGACAGTAGTGGTATTCAGAAACGGATTAGAAAATGTCAACTCTGATAAATCGGATACAATATTTGCCCTATATAAATCCAATGCCAACCGTATTTTAGTATTTCTCTCTGTAACAGAATCTATACCATACAGTACACCACAATTAATAAACATTTCCCCGAACTTGTGATGATCAATTGATATGTTTAAACTGTACTGAATTTTTAACGATCGTGGATTCAACTGAAAAAGATTCAAATAGAAAAATTTCTACTTTGAACAGAATTGTATTTAATTTGATAGTCACCTTTATGACTATTGTATTATTTGAATCTTGCAAGGAATAGATAGCCCATAAACCGTTTTCATCAGCATTCAAATCTATTACATTGTAATTCGTTTTATACAAATAGTTCTTGTTGTTCGCATTCAACATCGGTAAATTGAGTCGTGCTAAAATCAGAGTCAATTTAAAAATGTATTCAAAATTTGAAATTCATTAGAATCATTACCGTCCACCTTGTGTGTGCCTAGATTAAATGCCACTATAGAATTACTATCAGCCGCATGATAGTAGAATGAACCATTATACACAACATGTGCATTACCCTAAAATTATTATTCCAGATGAAAAACTATTTCTAACACGAAATTAAAATTTCTCACCTTAAACGATGGATTCAATTTAATTTCCTTACGCCCAACCTCTGACTTAAATTGTGCCTTATTTTGATATTCGTAGAGTGTATGACCTCTAGTCGTCCAAATACGTTCAGCAGCCATATCATCACGTGGTTCTGGATCTCGTAACCAAGAACCAAAATGTTCATCAGGTGTTTCTTTATGGTATACTGGTTTGCCCACTGCATATAGGATACAGTCTAAAAAAAAGAAAATACAATCAGAATATTGCTAATCTGCCAACTAATTACTAATGTTAATATACCCAATGAACGACTACTTTTATCCCATTGCTCATAATCTTCCTCCGGTATGTAACCAGGTGTTATTTCAAATTTTCCAATCAAATCCATAAGGGCATCACGACATTTGCTATCACGTGCAAACGTACATTCGATGCATTCTTTCGGTGGCCCACATAAGTCATCAAGTGAAGTTTCTTCTGGTGGCTTCGAGCCAATTATTGAATAAGTACTTGATGAATCAATCGTTGGATGATAATGACCAGAAAGTCGTTCTTCATTATAAAATTGAGTTATATGTTATTATATTACAATTCAACTCTAGAAACAAATATATACCTTTTATTTGGAAAGATGCTCTTGCTTCACCCAACTCATTCTTTGCAACACAACGATATTCACCAAAATCAACTGCTGTTATTCGCGATAAAATTAATTTCATTGAAGTTTTATATCTAAAATAATCCAGTACTGACATTAAATTTTGTAACTTCTATAATTAAATCTAGATGCTCTCACCCGTTAGTGTGTGTCTCTTTTCTAAATTTTTCTGTATCATCAGTAGATCCATCTTTGTTGATACGTTCCCAAAATCTAAATGCCTCTGGGTATGCTTCGACCTGTAATAAATGTTTGACAATTAATATATTTGTTGGTATTCCTAAAAAAATAAAAAATCTGGAAAAGTTAACTCACATCACACTCTAAAACTACGGTTCCATTCAGTGGTACTAATTGAACTTGATTCTTTACTTTAAGCATTGGTGAAACTAGAACATTATTGTGAGTTATCAAAAGGAATAAATTATACTATTTTATATATTGTAACATAAAATCAATAAATAAGAGTAATCCTTACAATGAACTTCTACATTAAAAGTAGCATTTGCTTTCGGCGGTACACCATTATCGGCAAAACATTGATATTCTCCCATGTGATTTCTCGTTATTTGAGTAATGTTCAATACTTGTCCCGTTTTTGATGAGTCTTAGCAGAGATAATCGTACATAGTTGTTAAAATAATCATTTCTCTTCAATCTTATCCACTGTAATAAAGATAATCATTTACATACCCTTCCATGTACCCCAGTTTATCGGTTTATTATCAGTTCGTTTCCATTGTACTTTAGGAAAAGGATTTCCAGTCACCGCACAGCTTAATCGTAAATTTTCACCCTCTGTTATGACAATAGAACGTGCTATTTCAGTACGATGTTGAATATTCTTATCTATATCAAGAATACAAAGGAACATGTTGCTGAGAAATATCATAATAAATAAATGGTATGAAATCTTACCAATTATAGACGGTGGAATGAGCAGATCATCTGAGTATGTGCCATTCATTTTATAGCGATAGAAGCTGATACCAGGTATGCCTGGATTTCCATCAGTTCCAGGAACTCCAGCTCGTCCTCGTGGACCGGCAATACCTACAATAAAAACAATCGATATAAAATATGATTTTCCATTATTGTTGTTAATTCACCTTTTGGTCCTTGTAATCCACGCGGACCCTGTGGCCCTGGTGGTCCAGGTAATCCATTTACACCATCCTTTCCAGGAATACCATTTGTTCCTGGCACACCATTTATTCCATCTTTACCTTTCGTCCCATCGGCACCAGCTCTGCCTGGAACACCATCTAATCCCGGTTCACCTGGCACACCATCACGTCCATCTAATCCAGGATTTCCTGGCATTCCAGGTTCACCTTTTGGTCCTCGTGGACCAGGAGCTCCAGCACGGCCATCTAGTCCACCTGATCCAGGCAAACCTTGATCACCACGATTACCTTTAGGGCCTTGATTACCTGGCAAGCCAGGTGGACCAGGAGGACAATATTTCTTTGTTGCCTGACAAAACTCAGATACAACAGTGTACTACAAAAAATTATTACACAAAACACACCTTTTAGGAAATTAAAAAAGTTATACATTAATAGAACAATGAATCATTATATTGCCTTTCATTTTTGCTAGAAATAAAGGCAAAAATAATGAATTCTAATTAAGGGTACTAATTCATTGTTACAACAGTTGCTTTCGATTGTAAGATTTAGAGAACTTTTCGGTTGACAGATTTTCAACATTTGCTAATGGATACTCTCACGGGAATATTAATTTGTGCACCTTTTTCAATAAATGGATGAAACACATATACTTTGTTATACCTTGTAACAACAAATTTACATTATCTAGAAAGGCCATGTATTTCAACAGCCTAATAAATGAAGACGTCCCTAAAATTAATAGAATTATTTTTATTCTGCTAAAGGAGAAAATTCTTCGTGATTTTTCATGATTTAAAATAAACGTTATATTTGGATTGTAGCGGCGGTTAATAAATTTCAAAGTCGATTGATTCGTTGATTTCAACCAAAATTGTATAGTGAATAGTTGATATTCGTTAATTTTTCTTTAAAGTTCTAAATTTTTGTAACAAGATGCGGGATTTCACTAAACTTAAAGGCGTCGGCCTTCAAAACATGATGCACGATCCAATTGTAATACCAATTTATTTAGCAGCAGCTACTGGCTTAACATTTTTGGCTTACGCAGCAGTAAAAGCATTGTTTGGACCAGACGTAGCTTTATCTCGAGATCCAGATCGTTGGGCCATCTCCAACGAACGATTCCGTTGTTATAAAGGAAGACAAGCAGTTTACCGTCACTGGGTAAGCGATGAATTTGCAGCGAACCCTAAGAATTTTAAAGTTCCGGCACCAGTTTATTGGCGTCGTAAACCAGAAGACGCGCAAGGTGATGCAGCAGAGGAATAACAATTTGTGACCCGTATGTGAAAATTCAATGTAACATTTTCTAGATTAACTGTATCCTTAGCCATATTAATCAAAAACGGGGTAATGTAAAGTTGTCGTTGTTAAGTTTATCAAATTAATGTGTATTAAAAATATATTTTGATATGTAAATTATAAAACGTGCATAATACTCTTCTAATACTCAAATATACTTACTGGAATCCGGGAATGGCTGGTCAAGTATATCCAATCATTTCCATCTGGTGCAGATCCTTTACCAGTACGTCTCTTGTACTCATCATCTCGCTTTATGAGTTCCGATTTAAATTCCGGTGGAAAGAATTCAATAATACGGCCGTCTAATAATTTATGATAATTAACGGAATGTATGTAAGTATATTTGAGTGTATACCATCTGAAGATAAATCTACTGCTGAAGCAATTCTTTTATTTGACGATAAATTATTTGGTCCGTATTTATGAGTTTCTCGCCTTTCTCGAACGTTATCAAATGTGCTTGCAGGTGATTTTCTCTCACTTGACGGATAATATTTCTTTTGGTCTAATTCAATACTAAATGTAATTAAATGATAACGAAATACACGATAGTAAGTTATTACAGAATATCGACGTATTTAATAATTAACTATAAAATCTGTGGCTTTGGGAAATTAACTTTTGAAAATTGATGAGATTCTCTTCAATATTAATTCTGCTATTGATTTATTACTTTCATGGTTAATAAATTATTCTACTCAATATTATTAAAGAAGTGTCAAACCTTTCCAAATGTGCCTTAATATACTCTCGGAATTGTAATTGCACATTTTCCCTTTTTAATCCATTTAATATATCAGCGTCATCAATAGGACAAATGTATTGCCAAAAAGTGAAACCGGATAATAAAAATATGAAGAAGAACTCAATTGCCACAATAAACGAAAGAAAATTAATTTTTCCGCTCAATTTTGTTCTGTTGTTGATATACTGGCTATCAGTAGAATTAATTTTTTCCATTTCTTTTAATTCACCATCGTTAACCGTCTCATGAATGATCTTATATTTCATCTTTCCTTCTAAATTTAATCAAAACCTCATATAGATAGTTTCGTTGTATTAAATTTAGTTACTATCCATTCAAACTTGGAATTAATTCACTTCACACAAATAAATGAATACTACAACGTATATACTTAACACCCCTTACATTTAATTCTATTTTAAAACACTCCAAAATTATTACAGTGAATCTATGATTGTTTTCTAATTTCATCCAATGGATTAAATGAGTATAGCATTTAGTCTTATACGAGACGATAACTACTATGATTTATTATTTGCAAACCAAATAGATGTACGCAAATAACTTTCGTTTGTGTAACAGAGTTTCAAACAATTTATTAAACCTAATAAATTAAAATTATGAGACTTATAAAATGTTTATAATTATTTCTGAAGGAAACACTGAAAGAATGAAAAACTGATGCGTCTTGTCACTGCCAAAGATTCCTCACAACTAAATAAAGAATTCACAAGAGATATTCTGGTTGGTTTTGGAAAATATCAAAACAATTTTCAATGATGAGAGCATGTCGAGAGATTTTCATCCTCTCATTTTCTCGGATTTATGAATGAAAACTAAAATTGTATGTTTCGCATGTGGGAATAATTTAAAAATTTCTTCCCCTCACGGTATCTTAAACGGCTAATTTTTTAGGTAATTGAAGCAACAAAATAACAACGGAATTAGAATATCTTTAGTATTAATTGAAAAGTTAATTATAATATTAATTTGATAAAATGTTTCTTACTTGCTTATACATTGACACTGACTTCCGATTAAATGAAAACCACTTCCCTGTCGTATCGACATCAGAACCCATATGGAATTGAGTTTAACAGCTCCATCAGCTGATTGGGGACTATTTACATAATAATATCATTTTGACACTTTTGTGTTTTTTTTTTTTTACATAATGAATTTTATGTGCAATCTTCTGAAGTATAAATACCGCCTGTTGAGACCGCAATATTGTTAAAAATTGTTAAATTCGAGTAACTCACGTAATTAGTCTTGTGCACTAAATTTAGTCAGTATTGAAAAGTGATCAGTCAGTTTATCACTGAGAGGAAATTTACACTTTGAAACTAAGATTCAGTCAGTGAACGTGTGTGGTACAAGTTGCACAGATTCCAAGTTAAATTCAATATTACGTTTAAAACATTTAATTCGATGCGATAGTGCCTTCAACTCAATCAGTTTTTTCAATCGAATTACGTTCTGCACAGTTTATTAATAAACGTATCTTTTGTTCAATTGAATTCCATTCTCGGTCTCTTCGCAACTAAATTTTTAAATAATATAACCTCAATTGTTCGAGTAATCAACATAATTACTGAGTTATATTTTCGTTAAGTGAGTTACCCAGTTCCCGGAGACAACGATATCAGAAAGACACAACAGGAAGAGAATTTGATTGTCATTCTATAAATTTATATGTGACTAATATAAGGAAGAATTGTTAAATATCTGATCAATATCATACAGTTACACCGTTAAAGCCTATTAAATAATAGAGCAGAGTGGAAGACATATAAAAAGAGAGATCATTAAAAAGAAAGTTATATTTTCTTTAGTTAAACATCGGTGAAAGTTTTTGTACGATGCAAAAGACCTATTAACATCGCTTTAAAAACCGATAAATAATTTTTGACGAAAATATAAATTTATAAATCTACATTTTGGTAAAAATTTATTTGAAATTGTGCTCATATTCAATCATCGTGTCCGTGTGGCGTGTTCAATAACTGCACTTTGTGATTAAGGGAATTGGACTATGAATTAAGAGAGTGTTAGATAGCATAAGTAAAGTAATAAAACCAGTAGTTAGTTGGTCACCGTGTTATCAGCGAAACAGAACGGATTTTATAAAACGTTACAAATCAATAAGACATTAAAAGTGATATATCTAAAAGGTTTAAATCATTTGTGATTAATATTTGTAAATTACATAAAAATGTGGCCAGAACGAGTTGGTATTGTCGCCATTGAACTGTTGTTCCCATCTCAATATGTGGATCAAACTGAGCTTGAGGAATTTGATGGTGTATCTGCTGGAAAATACACAATTGGATTAGGTCAAACCAAAATGGGATTTTGTACGGATCGTGAGGATATAAATTCCTTATGTTTAACTGTGACAAGGAATTTATTAGAGCGTCACGAAGTACCGCACAATAAAATTGGCCACCTTGAAGTGGGAACTGAAACAATTATTGATAAATCGAAAAGTGTAAAAACAGTTTTAATGGAATTATTTGAACCTCATGGAGTCACGGATATGGAAGGTATCGACACCACGAATGCATGTTATGGAGGTACGGCTGCATTATTCAATGCAATTAATTGGGTCGAATCATCTAGCTGGGATGGCCGGTACGCATTAGTGGTTTGTGGTGATATTGCTGTTTATGCAAAAGGATCAGCACGACCAACTGGCGGTGCTGGCGCTGTTGCTATGTTAATTGGACCAAACGCACCATTAGTCTTCGATCGTGGCCTTCGTTCGTCTTATATGACACATGCATATGATTTCTATAAAGCTGATCTAACATCAGAATACCCAATCGTAGATGGTAAATTATCAATTCAATGTTACCTGAATGCTTTAGACAATTGCTATCAATTATATCGACGAAAATTGGCTCAACAATGTCCTACGAGTAATAAGCACGGATTAGATAAGTTTGATGCTTTCATTTTTCATACACCATTCTGTAAATTAGTTCAGAAATCATTAGCACGCATTGGTCTTAATGATTATGTGTTATCAGAACCAAGCAAACGTAATACACTCTATCCTGGATTAGAAAAATTCTCTAACGTTAAATTGGAGGATTCATATTTTGATCGTGATGTTGAGAAAGCTTTTATGGCGCATTTTAATCCCGTGTTTGAGAAAAAAACAAAACCATCACTAATATTGGCTAGCCTTTTGGGAAACATGTACACTGTATCCGTGTACTCTGGTTTAGTATCATATTTAATTAATCATTCAGTAACAGAGATGGTTGGTAAAAATATTGGAATGTTTTCATATGGTTCTGGTTTAGCATCAACCATGTATTCTATATCTGTAACAAGCGATCATAGTGCACTTGAGAAACTTGTCTCAAGTTTAAGTTATGTAAAACCAAAATTAGAGCAGCGTCGAAAATTAGCACCCAAAGATTTTGAAAAAATATTGGAAATTCGTGAAAAGAATAATCATGCTGCTCCTTACACACCAGTGGGAAATATCGAAGATCTGTTTCCTGGCACTTATTATTTAAAGAATATCGATGATAAGCATCGACGTTATTATGACCGCTTCACAAAATAAGGTCTTCCATCAAGTAATTTAATAATAATAGTCTTTAAATTGAAACTATTTACATGTCAATGGAATAATTGTTATTTGAATGATGTATTACATCTCTAATCAGTGTGTATGGATAGGCGCTTATCTACAATGTGAATAATTTAAATTAAACTGTAATTCAATATTGAATCGGTAAATGATTATAAATTCGACAATACTAAAAATTTAAAGGTATTTGTTAATTTTTTTTTATATTAGATAACTTTATTGAATATAGAATATTTGTATGTAGTTAGTAATGAAAATTTAATGCAATATAAGAAATGATTCAATTTCAAACGTGATTTAAATATTTTGATATCACCATACAATAGGCGATAAACCTAGAAAGGTATTGAATTCCATTACCATTGAGTAAATTATTTATATTTATTCTGTTCTATAGTTTTGTTTTTTTCTCTAAGTTTTAATAAAATTCATATGAAAAAATGGTTATTTAAGAAAAAATCTAATTTGCAAATTTTATAGTCAGTTGTTTTCATATTTAATTGATGTTTTATTTATTCTAGTTGTTGATTAAAGTCTTATCAATTTAGTTACATACCTAACTCTTTAAGTAAAAATAAATTGATTAAATCTTAAGGATTTTTTTTTTTTTGGGAAAACAAGGAATCCATGTAATCATTTAAATCTGCATGTTCAGATTATATTTGGTGTTCAGGAATTAATTTATCTGTTATGGTTAAAAATTTTAAATTTTAAAATATTTGTTTTACATGTATTATGTTCCTGGTGGAATTTTATTTTATTAACATTCAGTCAAATGAACACAATTCAATATGATGTTTCATTAAATTGGGGAAAAATAAAATAAAAATGTATACAAAATAAAACGAATTTACTTATTTTTTTTTTTACCGGATATTTGTGGTTTTTAATAATTGTTACAATTGGATTCATTAATGGTTTGTATCAGTTCGATATTTATGTAATACCGACACTTATTCAATATAGGTGAGTATATATAAACACATTTTAATCGGAATGTCTGTACAATAGCGTTTCATATACAAAGTTTAATTATTAAATATACAGTTTTGATCATTTGTAAGAGAATGAAAAGAAAAATTACCAGAGTCATATCAAAATACTAAATAAACTGACTTCAATAATAAGAGAAAGTGAATAATTTAATTCAATATTTATTAGGCGAATGTTAACTTTGTATATTTATCACCTTTCGTCATCAAATGAATACTCATACTATCTTTTCACTTCATACTCAAGTTTAAGTTCAATTATATATATTGATCCCCACTGTACATCTATACATACATACAGTACGTCGAACACATTCATGAAGTTGCACATTCCTAACATTGAACTCAATTATTCATTATGATTAAATGTCGTCATTCTATACGATGAAATAATTATAGTAAACTTGATTGATAGAATATCATTTCTATATTTCCATTCATATTTCTATTACAAAATATACACATAAAAGCATCTATACTTAACACCTTATAAATATTTGCATTGTACTATTGCTGAAAAAAAAATCAGGCAGAAAACTTATGGTCACTATATTAACTTATTTTATTTGAACATCTGTAATTCGATGGAAACATTAAAATTGTTTGAAATAAAATTCAAACAATATTTAAATCGAATGAATCTTACACTAAATTTGTTTAGTTGGTCCAGTTCACTTGATTATTCTTTAAATATTCTGTGTAACTATTCAAATTCCTTTACAGTGAACTTAAACATTCGCACACCTAAAGTAAATATAATAATTTCGTATAATTAGTTTTCTTATTCTACTTATTTATACTTTGATATATTTACCTGATGGATTAATACGAACTGTGATGGGGTTTGAAACGGCTATATTTCTAATTACCTTCGTGGATACAAATAAGTCCTAATAAAAACAAGAACCTTAATAAAGTTTGTTCTACAAGATAATTTCATTACATTGTAACTTTAAATACCTGCATATAGTAACCATTTGGGTGATTTAAGCCAATATCCAAAAGATTTGTAGTCATATCTCTGGGATATCCATCAGTTCTATAGTTTACAAATGCGACTGCGTAACTGTAATAGCCATTCGTAATCGGTAACACTTTGCGGGTCCAAATCTGTTATAGTCAGTTATATGTAAAATTTCAGCTCTGAATCACTGCAACATTATATACTTACTTCTAAGCCATCTTTAGCATATACTCGGAGACCCTGTATGCCAAGACGATCTTGATTTATTGCAATCACGTCCCTAAAATAAGGAAATCATATTTTAGATAAAAACACCCAATGCAAACAAATAGGTATTAACTTGTTTAATAAGATCTCTTTCATTTCTGGTCGGATTGCGCCCAAATCTGCAGACATCAGAAGTGGAGCAGCCATAATCGCCCACAAAGCCATTTGTGTTTTACTCTCCTCATAGCTCAATCCATAATTGCCAATAATCAGCATGTCCGGATCATTCCAGTGTCCAGGTCCAGCATGAGGTTGAAATCTTGTTTGATTTGCAGCAAAGAATTTTACAATAGATCGTAACACTTGCCATGAATCGTCAATATCACCATAATTTCTCCATAAATTACAATACTGTTTAATTGCTGTATAATTAGGCTACCCAATTAAAATAAATTAAAATGTATTTAAATTCTGATACACGTAATTAAAACCTACCAGCATATTGAATTCTTGATAAGCTGGTAAACTGCAGGAGTACACCATAGGACGTCCAGTACGATTTAATGCAGCTCCAAACATTGGGTAACCTTCAGTCATAGAAAAAAAGTTCAAATAGATATGACTTTTATGAATGTTCAATTGTCTACTATTGTTACCTTTATCCATATCTTTTAGATCGGAATAACAACCATCGAACTTGACATAGTCGACATCCCATTCAGCGAATGTCTTTGCATCAATATCCATATGATCAATGCTACCCGGATATCCAGCGCACGTACGTGTTCCAAAATCAGCATAAATACCAAATTTTAAACCCAATCCATGAACCTATAAGTCATTAAGATAATATATGGAATGACTTTCATAAAAAATATATTTGATTCATACATAATCTGCCAAAGCTTTCATTCCACTAGGAAATCTCTCATGATCGGGTACTAAACGATTGTTTTTGTCTCGTTCCATTTCCGACCAGCAATCATCAATTATAATATATTCATATCCAGCATCCAGATAACCGTTATGGGCCATATAGTTTGCTGTCCGTTTAATTAAACTCTCACTAGAAACCAACGTAATTAAACATCGAACAATTAAAAATACATTAATTATTAAATTGATATTAATCACCTGATGCAATCGTAAGGATACATTTGGCAATCAGTAATACAACGATACCGTTGCCAGGTCATGAATCCCATTGGAGGTGTTCGAGCTAAACCATTATTTAAGCAATTTGCAACTAAAACTAAACCCAAAAAGCAAAGGACTAAACTTATTGGCTGTATAACTCTCATTATATTAATATGAACTTTCTTTATATTAAAAAGTAAAATAAAACTGACCGTAACTGAATTTAAATTCGACTGATTCTATATCCTTCATATGAAACCTATTTATACTGAACCCCATCTAATTGAATTAGCAAATAATCATACTTGAAGTAATTTATCAATAAAAACCCAATATGTAACTCAATTATGTTATCTTGTAATTAAACGTTCATGATACTCAGCTAACACACAGTATAAATCTAATATATTATGAAATTCTTATTATTTAAACTCAATTTGATCAATATTACAAGAACCTATCAATATGATTACAGAATTCTCTGAAGAGAATACGAAGCTGCTATAATGATCAGAAAACAGTAGTTATTATTAACATTAATTTAATACACACAGATCTATACATAATGATATATCCAATCAAGAATTTTTATGTGTCAGGGGTAACTGATTGAACTAATTTCACTTTCAATTCAATAACTTTTAATTCACAAAGATAACTACCGTGAGTATATTAAAAATCAGTGATTTTGTTATCAGGTTGGAATTCAAATTCAAACTATTTTTAATCGTTACACAGATTTAAAATCAATCTTTAACTCAAGTGGCTTATTTATTCATAAAATTTAGGATTATTCGACTTTTATTAATAAATATTTCAAATTATTTGGTAAATATACCTACAATTATATTGACTTGAATGATAAATTTTGGAAATACTTTATACCATGATGAACTTGTTGATTAAAGATTAAAGTCATTTAACGGTGTAAAGGGATAATAGGTACTACTTATTGATTCATTAAACAATTTACTTTTGCATCGAAATTACATAATTAATAGCCAAGTTTCAATTACAATTAATTTAATGTGTCTCTACTCGTGGTGAGCAGCCATGGTACAAATAGTGAGCAGTTGCCTACGTTGCCATAATAATAATTCTCACGTGACGTTTGATTGTGGTGTGATTTGAGAACAATTGTACTTCTTAAAACACAGTTTACATTCAATTGAAACCGAATCGTATAAATTTATAAATATCAACAATGTTAACCATATACACATTTGAATAGATAGTACCCCAGTTTCAGATAACTGATGTATTCATTTAAACAATACGAAGACCGACGATACACAGTCAGATGACTTTTTCCAAAAATTTCTTCGAGTTTTTCGTTCTTTGAAAAACCAGAAATATTTTACCAGAAAAACCAATTATTGCAGGTAATTATTATTATTAAATACCTTAAATTAAATTATTAGAATCATCCAACATACAGTGGACCAATTGGAATCCTTGATAGTAAGAAGGATAATCGAGATTTTGTTAAGTAATTAAAGTGTTTTCAGTCAAGTGCAAATTTTTATCAAAAGAAACAGGGGTATAAGTAAGTGCTTTCTCCAATGGGGTATTGATCCTTTTTGGGGAATTTCAAATATGTTGATGGAACTGGAGGGCGTCATTGTATGGTTCGCATGCCTGAAATTTTTATTTGACCAACAGACGTCCTTTAGTCAGAACAAATATGTTTTGGCTCTAAACAGTATTCGGTGGTGCCATTAGACAGATCAAAACTTCCCAATATCTAGTGGATATTCATTACTAGCAGGACCATGGCCTGCCGAAACTCAATCATATTTAATTGAAAAATTGATTGACTTTAAAGTGATTTCGTTTTTGTCTAGTGATTTATATAAAATTGGAATGTAAGATTGGCTTAAAAGTGTAGTTGGTATATTATTTTTTTTCCACATCTTCAACGTCATGTGACTCCTATCAGTGAACAGCTGACCAGGTCGTATGTGTGATTTAAAAGGCCCAATGAAACATTTTCAAAAGTTATTGTAGTACGGAAACATCGTTTAAAAAATATCAAGTGTATGAGACTTCCTTACCAAATAATTCACATATTAATTCTTATTTCTATCAAGAAAAGGAACAAAGCATTGAATCTAAATTTATTCTAAAAGAATGTGATGTTGTTCTTTTTGAATTATAGATGAACATGATTTTATTTATATTCACTTGTCTAGATAATGCATAATTAATTTATATAAACTACGATGTAATAATTCTCGTATCCTTGAAAAAGTATAATTCGGTATTTGTAGGATACACATTTACGTGCTATCAACTTGTATATAAAAACGTCCTAACTCTCGAGAAGAGACCAAGTAAAGTAATCTTTAGATGTAGTAATATAGCCACATAAGATACTATTCGTTTTTTACTTTATTTCGGGGTGACCCTAACAGATGTTCTACTAGAAATTTAATTGTATTTTTTTGATTATTTTTAGGCGGCTGGCAGATATTGTTTTGAGATTTCCGATCAATTGAATGCAAAGGGAATTAACACAGAAACATGTCTGAGTATTTGGTTATATCTGCACCTGGTGAGAAGACTTGCCAGCAAACATGGGAAACTATGAATAACATTACCAGCAAACAAAACAACCTTTCTACCAACTATAAATTTCATATTCCTGATCTTAAGGTTGGTCAATCATTATTACTATTTAATTGTTTTATTATATTAATACTGTTCGTTCCACCACTTACTTATCCTATAAATGATCTATGGTCCTTAATTATTAATGATAGCGTATAGCAACGAAGGCTTAATATATTAGTTATTACCTTGAAAATTGTGTAGGGAATTAAAAAAATTCATCGATTCTAAATTAAATAGAGTCACAGTATACATTGTTCCTAGCTTGAACGTACATAGAAATGTTATTTTGGAGAGCACTACACGTAATGATTAGGGCTATAATTAGAAGGTTTTATTAACGGCATGTTATGTTTATGTACTTTATACAGGTAGGCACCTTAGATCAGTTGGTAGGACTTTCCGATGATTTGAATAAATTGGATGGATACGTTGAGGGCGTAACACGTAAGGTAGCTGGGTACCTTGGCGAAGTGTTAGAAGACCAACGTGATAAACTCCAAGAAAATCTTCTAGCCAATAACAGTAAGTTTATTCATACTATTTAGTGTAAATGATCAATTTGATAGAATTAAATAGAATTTATTTTGTCTTTAGCGTTACTGAGTTTTAGTTTTCTGTTCATTTCCATTTTATCAAAGATGAAATTAACAGAAATTTTTTACAGAAACTCAATTAGTTTTTGGCCTTAGTTGAAGTACATTGAGATGCTGAACAGTGTGTTCTATTTTTATCATTAATATTTGTTAAGACCCTTTGATTTCGGTATTTATGTAGACATGCATATATATGACATTAGTCTAGCCGCTCTTTATTTATTAAATTGTAACGTATTAATGAATTGGTATATAATAATATTCTATACATTTTAGTGTCACGAGACCAGAATTTTTGGTTTGAATGAAAATTTTATGTTTTCTTACCACTGATTAAATGAATATGTATTTAATTTGATTCTTCTAATATTAGTAAAATATCAATTGATTATACTAATTATGATATTATTTTGGAACTTTAATTAATATATCAACACTATTATACTTGTGAAAATTACAATACAAATTAAGCATATTTAATGTACCAAAAACTAAAGTCTTAAATTCAATTTGAGCGTACAGACAAATAATTTCTTAATTAATACACACACAGACACACACTCATTACAGACTTTATCTATACATATTTAAACAAACTTAATAAGAAAGTTTTAATTATTTTAATTATTTAATTATGATTTAATGAATATTATTTTTCAAATTATAATTTTTTATGTGATTCATTTATGTAAATTTTGTGTTGGAGTTGAATTCATTTGCTTTTATTTGATTCTGCTTAATGAATGTAAAAAAAAAAAAATTGTAGTGCAAGTTCTACCTGCTATCTCCATATGTGTGTGATGTTTTCCTTTAACATTGTTAAAAATGAGTCTTGAATCTTCTTTTCTCTAATAATTAGAATTCGTTGCCTTTTATTTTCATTTTACACGATAATTTTAATATCCCGTCCATTAGATAAACTAGTAATTATTAAATATAGGATATAGTTGATGAATTGTTGTGTAATTTGTTCATCTATCTCTCGTTTGCCAATGAATATTGTTAGAAATATTAAAATGAATTGATAAGTACATAATTAAATGTGTTTCCCCAGTTATGCTTTTATGTGACCATAATGATAATTTTATTTTAATTGAAATTATTGTTTGTGTGCAGGCGGAATTGGCTATATTATTGTTATAGGGCGCATTTCCTATAAATATTATTTTATGGAATCTTTTGATTTATCGTTTGGGAAGATGAAGAAAGGAAAAGATAAAGTTTTTATTAAAATGGCTTATGTGAGGTGCTTAGCATTTCATTAAAGATTCTTTTTTTCTTTCTCTTAAAATAGTTATTTTCGCTCCAACATATTTTCTATGTTATCAATTCTTTTTTATTAATTTTTTCGTAATTGATTTAAATATTATTAGTTTATTATTTGAGTATGTACTTATCTTCTTGTACCATTATGTATAGTTTATCTTTTTTATTTTAATTCTATCGTTATATATGATTTTCCATGAAGCAATAATTTTATTTTTCACGTTTTTAGTTCGATACCATCCAAATTAAAACATTAAATTTTATAAAATGCCAGTGACAGCTCAAAAAATATACATTGAGGCATTTTCTTCACCACAATTATATATGTCTTGGTATAATTTAAAATCCAATTTGAACTGATTGATACTACGAAATTTGCGTTGTTTATCACATTAGACAAACATTATTATAAATGAATTTTATTAATTTGTGTATCGGTATTGTGTGCATGTAATATCCAAGGTCCGGGCCCACCACCGGATGAAGTGTGCCTAAATGAAGGAGTGGTAGAATCGCCAACAAATGTACTACCATCTCCTACACCGTCACCTCCGCAAACGTCTTCAACAACGATTTGTTGTAACCAAGAAATAAGTGCGCTTAGACAAAGTAGCCTTACTAATTCAACAGGATCTGAACGTGAATCAGATTCAGCTTGTGTATGTGGTAGAAGTGATAGTCCAAATAATGATCCAATGCCAAACGGTAATCACGATACTTTTGATTGGTGGTTCCATCGGAATCATCGAGGTTCCCATAAAAGCAGGTATTCTAAATAAAATTTCAAATAAAGAATTAAATGAGAATTGAGCAAATTATAAAAGAAATCTAAATGGTTCACAAAAATTATATTTAGTTCATGGTACTCTATCAATATACATGTATGTAATGTACACTTCTTCAACAATTTATCGTTAAATTTTGTCACAATTGATAGTGTACAGTTTTATTTTGTTAGGAAAATTTCGATAATTCTTTGATAAAAAAAGAGAAAAATAAATTACAAATATTTTATTGGGTTACAACCACTACTAATCGTATATTACAAAATTCCTCCTCTTAAAAATGTGTTACACATGAATGAATATACAAAATGGAAATTAGGAGTCGTTCATCAAGCCAAATAAATTATAGTGGTGGTGGCGGAGGAGGTGGAAATCATACTCACCGTTCATCACCTGTAAGCAGTTGTTGTGGCAGTAGTCAGGGACGTTCAAGTCCTGATATTGATTTTTATGACGGAGAACCGCTTTTAGGTCCGCCACCAATGCCTTTAAGTCCAGGTCAGCTTCACAGCTTTCGTATTAAACATGCAATACAATAAATATATATATACAATTAGAGAATTAAATATTAATTAAGTCGTCAAACACACAAAATATTATTTTCCGTTATTGTTTCACGGTTATTTAATTTTTAATTTTACGTACTTATACCATTTTCAATGTCATTATTTTGACTCTTTGTCCAGAAATAATCTTTTTATTTGTTGTCACCAATTAAGTTTATTGTTAAAGAATCAGAATGATTTTAATATTATCTTTGTTTTCTCATTTGTATTGAGAGATTTTATTTAATTTCCATACTTTAGTTGATTTATTTTATTATTTCTGGATCGTCTATATTCTTCGTATTTATAATCTTTAATATTAATTTGTCGTCAAAAGGAAATTTTGAGATTTGTTTTATGGTTTTTCTTATTTTTTGTTAAAACCATGGATATACATACTTATGTATCTGTAAATAATTATTCATATAATCATTTGCTTCTTGTACAAAGTAAGTGTAAACAAGTGGATTGTCTTATGTCTCCATGTTAGGGTCATCGCAGTTGCCATAAATTTTAATATTGTGTCTTCCCTTTGAACATCCTTGGAAAAACGATACGTCTTCTTTTTCTTGTATGTTTCTTTTTTTTCATTCGGTGGAGATAAATTACGAGCGATTTGCTCATCATAATTTCCCACTTTATCAATGTTAGTTTTATGTAATGTGGCTTAGTTGAGTATATATGTTATAGATGCTGTTATTTAGAAGTCCAATTGAGCTTTTAATAGTATTTGCAAGTTAATTATTTAGGCTTTGCAATTGGCTAGTAATATATTTATTTGATTTTAATAATATTTAATCACTTGTAAATTAAAAGGAATATTATTATGATGTCAATTGTGTTTATTATATAATATGTATATTCTAATTATGAAAGAAATAATTTTATCCTAAATAGGTGACTTGGCTGCATACCTCACACGTTTCCAGTGGGATATGGCAAAGTATCCAACAAAACAGTCGTTGCGTAATATTGCGGATATTATATCCAAGCAAGTTGGCCAAATTGATGCTGATTTCAAGACCAAATCAACCATGTATAATAACCTTAAGGGTAATCTGCAAAATTTGGAAAAGAAGCAAACGTATGTACTTTATTGTAAGAACTGATCAAAATTTTAACAATCCATAATCATAAATATTATTTTAGTGGCAGTTTGTTGACACGCAATTTGGCTGATTTGGTGAAGAAAGAACATTTCATTCTTGATTCGGAGTATTTAACGACATTATTGGTCATCGTTCCAAGGTTGGTTATTGCATTTCTTTTACATTCCTTATGATATTTATATGTACAACTTTAAATAACTTTTAATTCATTTAGAGCCAATGCTCAGGACTGGTCCAATAATTATGAGAAAATAACCGACATGATTGTTCCACGTTCATCCTCATTGATCATACAGGATGCAGAATATGCCTTATTCAATGTGACTTTGTTTAAGAAAGTCGTCGAAGAATTTAAGCTTCATGCGCGTGAAAAGAAATTTATTGTTCGGGATTTCGTTTACAATGAAGAAGAGCTAACCGCCGGCAAAAATGAAATAACTAAACTTGTAACAGATAAAAAGAAGCAATTTGTAAGTATTTATTGTTTGAATGCTCTAATTAATTTAAATTTGATTTTAATTTATGATTCTTTTTAAGGGTCCGTTGGTGAGATGGTTAAAAGTGAACTTCAGTGAAGCCTTTTGCGCATGGATCCATGTGAAAGCTTTACGTGTGTTCGTTGAATCGGTTCTAAGGTAATTCGTTCATTTGGTATCATGTGTTCATTATTAATTTAATTATCTGTTCCAGATACGGTCTACCAGTCAATTTCCAAGCAATCTTAATTCATCCTAATAAAAAGAGTATGAAGCGGCTTAGAGATGTGCTAAATCAATTGTACTCTCATTTGGATGGGTCTGCATCGCAATCATCAAACAACGCTGATGTATGTTTCGAATTAATTAATTATATTGCATTATATGCTCAATTCTATGTATTAACATATAAATTTACTTTTTTAGACCGTTGATATTCCTGGCCTAGGATTTGGTCAATCTGAATACTATCCATATGTCTGTTATAAGCTAAACATAGACATGGTTGAAAGCAAGCTATAAATGCAGTAATTAGGCGAACATTATATAACAGCAAACTGTCTAGGAATTGAATACCATTGCCGTTAAACCATAATCCAGAAATTACAATTGCTATATTCGTTTTGTCATTCATCTAATAATATGGAAAATTAATCGATCATTTTATTACTGATCATGAAATTGTTTTAGCTGATACACAATGAACACACAAAATAATCAAATAACCGAATTATTGCTTTCGTTTCATATTTTTTTTTTTATTTGCCATAAAATGGAAATTAACTATTCACTTTGTTTAATTTCTTTTGTTCTCTTTATTTTTTCATTTTGTAGTAGTATAGTATTGATTTTAAAATCAGTTAAAGAAACTGCAAAATTATACAGTATTGTTTGTAAATATTATTATAAGCATTAAAAATATTCACCATATTTTAAAGACATACTTTTGAATTGCTTGTAAATTAATTGAAATCCTAAGGAAAAAAATGGTATGATATTATAACTTGTTTAAAAGAAAATGTGTGCAGGATTATTGGCCAATTGCCATATTTAGTATTGAAAAGTCTAACGATATCCGCCAATTATATTTTACTATTAATCTTTGTCATCAATGTATGTGCGGTATATTTAATTTAAATGTAGTTTTCGTTCTACGATCAAAAACAATTATAATTTAAAATGTAACGGGCGTAAACTCCTGTGAACAAATTGTAAATAACTAATTTTGATTTGAATGAATTTTGTTATTTTGTTAAAATTATTTTAAACATCTCTCAAGATCCAAAATGATTTAGAAGAAATATTAATAATTTTTTTTTTGTTTGTATTACATAGGTAAATGTTCTAGTAAAAATGAATTCAATAATTCAATGATAATTTTCAACGTTAAAGATATTGAGAACTTCAATGCATTATTTCTAATAAATGCCAATTGTGTTTGTTTTTCTGTGTGCTTCAACTGCATCGTACGTAACCGATGTAAAAATATTTGTCATCTTAAATTCTATAAAATTAATAAGTGTAATAAAGTTCAAGGTATAAGAAATTTATTCATACGTTATTGAACGACGTTGAGAACAATAATTATATTATAACTACAAATTGAGGGTTATTACAATGGCAAATTGTTAATGATTTAAATTCTATAAAAATTTATTGAAATAGTAATATTATTATATTAAAAATTATTGTAAATAAAACATTCCAATCCCAATTTGCAAGACATTTTACTTGAATTTATTTTTCAAATTTTACCACACACCATTATTGATATGAGGAGCCTACGTCATAGTAGTGGAAGCCATTGTGCCGGCAACCGACGAGATACCTAACCTAGGATTAAGAAAGTGCGCAATTTAGTTTTGAATTCAAGGTAGCACAAATAAAACATAAAGTGAGAACAAATTGTCGAAATGGTTCTATCACCTGCCGCATCTGGTAAATTTATCGTGGAAAATGCGAAGCATTTGATCGTACATCAAGCAGGTATTGATAAATTGTCGAAAGAGGTGGGTAATTACAACTGTAATTTATTAACATACTCTCATGAGATAAGTAAATTTATTTTAGATTTTGAAAGGTATTCAAACTGGAGAGATAAGCATTGCAAATTTCTCTCAACACGAACATCATCCAAAATCAACAGATCCACGTGCCATTGATTGGATATTTGTGGTAGATACCCTGAACTTTTGTTTCTGGACTCCAGGAACCTCAGCAACAAAATGGCGAGTAGAAGGAAACACTGGTTACTTTGCTATGTGTGCTGCAATTAACCGAGCAATTAAGGAAGGAATAGATATCATAAATCCAAGTATCTATTCGAAAATAACTTTGGAACAGCTGAAGCAGATCTTCCGTGGTGACGATGAAGTCAAAGAGGCACCTTTGATGGAAGATCGAGTGCGTTGTCTTCATGAAGTTGGAACTAAACTATTAGAAAAGTATGACGGGAAATTTGAAAATTGCGTTCGAGCAGCAAATAATTCCGCAAAAACTCTACTGGATATTATCGTTACTGAATTTCCGTGCTTTGCTGATGAAGCCATTTATAATGGAGAGAAGGTGTCTTTTTATAAAAGAGCTCAGATTCTAATTGGCGACATTTGGGCATGTTTTCGGGGAGAGGGTATTGGCAACTTCAACGATATTGTTAATATCACAATGTTTGCTGACTATCGTGTACCGCAAGTTCTAGTTCATTTCGGTGCTCTAGAATATAAGGATGATTTGATGCAGAAACTTAAAAATGGTAAAATTTATAATTATATTACAATGATGATATATAATCTGTTGATATTAATGTGTTTTTAAGATGTCGTGTTTGTTAATGGATCACCAGAGGAATCAGAAATTCGTGGAGCTTCAATTCATATTGTTGAATTGGTTCGAGAAGAGGTTGTCAAGTATCTGAAAGCACATACCTGCGGTTTAAATATGAATTTAATTAATTCCATAATGTTAGACCACTTCTTATGGGACTATCGACGAAAATTTGCTAAAGAATTAGAGTATATTCCGTTTCATAAAACATTAAGCATTTACTATTGAACGATTTTTATGTATAAAAATAATCAATTATTGTCTACCTCATTACATTTTCGTTAGTGGCTGTAATCCTAAAATTTTCATACCATTGAATAAAATGGTTTTTGAAATATAAAATAATAGAAGTCTTTGTTTTTTAATATGTAAATCATCTTGGCTCTTAATATTTAATTCTTTTAGCGCTTTGCTGGTTAAATTGCTAAAATTGAAAGAGATGTAGATTCGTAAAATATATATTGGTATCTGTATATTACCACAATCTGAATAAGTATTGAACTAAAATGCAAGCCTCCAAATTCAGAAATGATTTTAACAAAACATCTGGATATATGCTGATCTCTTCTAACAATTGATGAGCTATCGGTTCTTTTAGTAAATTCAAATTAATAAATTCAGCTGGCTCTAATTCCGATAATTCAATTAGGCTCGAAAGCCGACAATGTGTATATTGTAATTTAATACCCGTATCACCATTCATCTAGAAGCAAAAGTATTAATACACAGTTGAAGTGTAATGCTTTCACATGTTGTATCCATTACTATTACCTGCAGTATGCTATCCCAGTTAAACTGATAGTCCTTTTGGCGACGTTGCTTCAAATCGTTTATTATAATAGCCGAAATTCCTAAAATATCTGTCGATGATGAGTTTTCTATTGAACTTAAATTTACTTTAGTGGCTAAAAAATAAAAGGACACATAAATTTACGAACATGAAATATAACTGGATGCTTTTACTTGTTGATTCCTTTTGCTTTAAAAACATTCTGTCTCTGGCCTCATCTAAAATATCTTTCAAAAATACCACGTTACCTCTCCGAGTACTCATTCCCATAATTCTTCCGAAGGCAATGTGTTGCAATTCATTTGCGAAAGGTCTCTGAAGCTCAGTTGCAATTTTAAACAAATTGCTAAAATGACGACTTTGACCATGATCAACAATATAAATCATTTTATCAAATTCATATCTCTTGAATCTATCATTCATAGCAGCTATATCACGCATTAAATACATTGTTGATCCGTCACTTTTAATTAAAGTAGCACGATCATCCTTCAATTTAACAACAGTTCTACCCTCTTCATCAATCTCCACTAAGTTCCTGTCTATTAGTTCTAATAGTTCGTTTTCAATCACAGTTTTCTTGTAATTAGATTCCCAACTGTATTCATCGAATTCAACACCTAATCGTTTATATGTTGTTTCCAATTCATTGACAGTCAGTTTACGATAATTATCCCAATCTTTAAGCCGCATTGGATTTTCAGTCTCTAGATCAGAGAAAATTCTTGTTGCATCTGCTCTAATTAGTGGATCAGTTTCTCCAAGTTTGTGAGCATATACATACGCATTATACAAAGTTGATATTGGAGCTGCGTTGAATTCTTCAATTGATGGATTTAGTTTATCTAGTCCTAATTGAATATATCCACATTGTGTACCCCAATCACCGAGATAATTTAGCTTGATGACATCAAATTCAAACTCTTTGAATATATTAGCTATGAAATTACCAACGATAGTGGATCTCAAATGGCCCATATGAAATGGCTTAGCAATATTTGGTGAACTGAATTCAACGATGACCTTGTTCCTACGAGTAAGAGGCTTGTCCCACTCGTACTGTGGTATAAATTGATTGTAACTTTTCGTTGGATCCAAAAGCAAAGTTAAGTTATCCTGGTCATTAGCGATCTCCGGGACATTATCGAACATCGACTGATTAATAATTTCATTTGGAATGCCTACACCAAATATTTCCTTAATTTTTGGTAAATCAACTGATATACTAGGACGATGTACACTCTTTCCATTGTTAATATGAGCCTTTATCCGTATTACGTCCTCTGTTTTCGGCTTGTTGATTTGTAACGCATTTAATATCTACGATTAATAATATCTAAAAATCTATATTTTAACTGTCTACTAATTAAAATGGAATATTCATATACCTGTTTGCAGAGAACTTCCCTTGTCTTCCACATATTTTATGAAGATACCTATTCATTACAATCCAATGAAGACACCTGCTTCGAGTTAAAAAAAAAACAAACTGACTGAAATATGTAACCACAAATAAACATAATAGCGCGGTTTTCAAATTTTGGGATTGATATTTATGTGGAAAAGAAATCAATTTTACTATAATTCTGGAAATCCCAGAAAAATTAAACTGTATTGTATAAAAATGCTTAAAACTATTTCGTTCATATTAAATACAAGGCGCACTATCAATATGCAACTTTTCTATAATAATCTATATAATATATACTATCTAGAATAATGATTAACATACATTTCCCTACTTATTAGAAGAAAGGTATTATGTCAGATTTTATGAGACAGAGGATTATTTGCCCAAGATCTAGTTCCCCAACTAAATGACGGAAGAATAATAATTCCAAAGCTGGTCCATTAAATTCCCGTAGTTGTTGAAGTACAGCAATAAATTGTTCGAATTTACCTCGACAATCGTTGGAAAATTCACTTGCTGTCATACTGTCCTCTCGTTCAGATAATTCCACAGCTGAACGTAAAGCTTGTAGACTTAATTCATGTACACGATTGCATTTTTCCCGTTCGCTGCTGGTTAAGAAAGCCAAGTCTGGAGCACTCATTACTGCCAATCGCAGATATGCAAATTCGTAATCATTTGCTTTCTCCAATTTACTATAACAACTATTCAAATGCCACACATTATTTGCCATGTTCTGATAGACAGCAATAGATTCGTTGTTCTCTTCATCTTTGGTGGGCCGTGATTGTTTCGCAATTGCAAACATTTTACTAAGAATCTGATGAATGTTCAAGCTCGGAGCCATTTGACAAACACCCAACACGAATAGTTGCTGCCAACGAAACTTCATTATTGCTTCTTGATGTAATGGGCTAAAATCGAAATATGTAATGATTATGAAGATAATACATTTAATTTAATAGCTCAATATACCTAAACGTTTTGAAAATCGGATTATGTTTACACCAGCGAATAGTTGCGAAGAGTAATCGACTGCCGGTCTCACAGATGTAATTCGATGCTAAATGATCCAATGCTAACATAGGTGGTTCTATGTGAAAACTAACCGTTTCTGGATCTACTAAGTCTCTTTGATGCAAGCTATCATTCTGATTTAAATTATCTTGTAGCGATTCGTTTAATTGCACTGAAAATTCCTCATTTTTGATACACTCATTTTCTGATTGAGCATTATTTAGCACCATATCTGCTAGTTCTAACGGACTAGCGACTGTTATTGACTGTTGTGAAACGCTACCGGATGTTGAATTGTTGTCATTTTCCAATTCAGCCTTGATATCACATGCATTCATATACACTACAACAGTAAATTAATTAATCAGTCTGTTTCAATATTGAATAAGGATTTACAATTACTCCTGTTGTAGTTGGCCAGCTGTTGATGTAAGTCACTCATATTCATTAAAGCAGTAAGTTTAGTTGTAATATCTTCATCCAGGTTATTATCATTGAAACAATTCAATTGATTCATTGGGTTGACTATGCCTCCATTTGGAGTCGAACCCAATCCGACAATATTCTCTTTTTTGGCATCCACTATAGGCTTCCGTTCATGCTGTACAGCTGGAAATTTAGAAAAACACTTGTTATTACCAAAAAACCTTATAAACAGCATTATCGATGTAAGACAAAAATTACAATCACTTCGCATTCCGCTGGCCAAACATTTTTGCAGTCGACAATATTGGCATCGATTACGGTGGTGCTTTGTTACTTCGCACTTCATTTGACCGCGACATTGATATCCCAGTTGCTTTCGAATAGATCGCTTGAAGAAACCTTTGCAACCTTCACAAGAAATTGCACCATAATGTCGGCCAGATGCACGATCCCCACAAACGAGACACAACTCCACCGAGGAACTCGTTGGTCTCACTGCTTTTAAATCCATTATTATATATCTGAAGTTGATATAAGAAATATCGTATTAAAGTAAACTAAAAATGCTTGCCAACATTTAATCTCGAAGCCAAGCTACAAGGTCAATATTAACATTTCTTTTGGATTTTCCTTCACCTATATATCTATACTCCTAGATCAAGCACCACAATGAGAAATACTGAATAGAAGTACAATAACGCTCTGTAAGTATCATATAACTAAACTAAAGATTAATAAATAATAAAAATATCAGGATTTGTCGAACTCGGAACAAAAATATTTACAAATTTTGACACGCACGCAAAAAGTCACCTGTCATTCCATTAGAAGCCAGCGGAAGAAACAATGCCCATGCGGATGGTACAGAAAACAAGCTTCCGCTTCGATGTAATTTAAAATTAGATGCATTGTGAATTAAATTACAGAACATTTGTTTTACGATTTTTATTAGATAAATAGCTTACAATTTAAGAGCCGTTTAACTTTTATATTTAATTTAAAAAGTAGTTAGCACTTATACAATCAAGAAACAGAAAATGCAAAAACTTAATTAGATCACCAATTTTTTAACTAATTTTTTAAATTACATTGTAATTGTTGTTAGGCGTTATTCGATGAATGTGCCAAAGGATCGAGTCCAAAATATTCAGATAATTATGAGGAAATAAATATTGTGTATCGGTATATTAAGAAATATGTATACATTAAGAAATAGGCCTAATTTCATAATATTTACTCATATTGTACTGCAACGAACGAACTGATTTATTTAAATATTCTATAGCAACAAGATGCTCGTTCAATTATTTTAATGTTTCACAACATTTAATTTAGTAACTCGAGGCCTATGAGTTGTCGGCTTTTGTGGAACTGGCGGTAGTTCCGGTAATTGGCAAGTATGTTTTAATTGATTATATCGCATATCAACCCTTTCAAGTAACTGTTTCGTATACCTGTGAGCGGTGCGATCTAACACAGATGGAGTTTTAATACAATCGTCACCACCAAACTCACATACTCTATAATGGTGAAGGATACCACGATCTGGTGGAACATTCGCCGTTCCTTTACCCCCAATAAATTCCCAGATAAAATGATTTCCAGTTTCAACTACAGCTTCTGGTTTACAAATGTATTTTGATCGCTGTTTGTGTGGATGCAATTTTGAGCGTCTAAAAATGAGAGGTAAATTACTGTTAATCTAATATTTGGGTAGCATGTTTTATAAAACATACCTCATTGTCTTTCTCTGCGTAATCAAAGCATTTCGTAAGGACCCATAATAACCTTTGTCTTCAAACATTTGATCATCGTCTGCAAATTGTAAGTAGAAAAAAGCGTTTTGAAACGAATAAGCACCAATGTTGTCATCATGTGTCCGTTTATTGTTCTTAAACCATCTAAAAATTTATAATAAATTAGTAAATATATCAGAAGGAATGCATTTCACTATACTTACTCAATTAAATCAAAGAGCGTTTCATCTTTCCGTGGAATGATGTATTCATCCAAATCCACAAACGCAACATATTGGTATCGATACATATTTCTATATAGGCATTCATTCAGTGCTGAAAATATTCCTTCAGTTCTAATCTCAATTTGAGATTTCATATTTAAATTCCACGGGAGTACGGTCATTGTGATAGTTGGATAATCGTATGTGCCATTCGTAAGGTACCATGATTGATTCATATACTTTTCAAATACACACGAAGCTTGTGGGCTCATTGTGTGATTATAAAAGGTAAAATGTGATATGCCCAGAATTGAATTCAATTCCAAAAATTCTATTAAATGTAGGACCTAAAAATTTTATCGGTTAGTAATAGATTCCCTTTCTTCTCCATAACGTTTGGTATGGTATTACTTACTTGATTATAATTAAAATGAATTGGCTTTACACAAATCGCTATTTTATTTGGTATATTAGTTATTGTTTGATTCACAAAGTCTGGATCTTGGTCAGTATTTCGAACAAGCAATATATTACCGGGAGGTGAAAACATTTTGCTGACAATGCTCACCGCAAACGGAACCTCTGGCCCTACTGATTTTAGCGGGCATAAAACGAAACACGCACTATATTTAAGATTAAAATTTTCTCTTATCACCTAAAAAATAAATTATTTCTTTTCCCATCACTCATCCATAATTTATGATTCAAAAGATAACTTACTTTAACTTTGGACATCACAGACACTGAACGATATTTTGTTGAATTTTGTTCCAACGGATACCAGAGACGACACCATACCTTCTCAGGTCCCCTGGTCTTTGTTGCACCCACAACTCTTATTAATCGGCCTCCTCCTCTGCGATCATAGAATGCAGAGTACACAAAAAACTTGAAGCGGGTTCCATTGACTACTTGCCATGAACCGTCTGTTGGTTTTGCTGCTTTCGGGTACTGGGGAAGGTCACGTTCTACGTTCTCTGGCAATATAGAACCCCAAGGGATGTTAGTCTCTTTACTTTTAGCTCTTTCTTGTGCTGGATTAGAATAAAATTGTTTTCAATTACGCCATCTTATATACATATATCAGAATAAGTAATTACCTTTCTTTTCTTGAGCTTTCACCTTGTTGTGGAATAGAAGAGAATAATCTTCCTTGACATCGGCATAATCTGGTGCTGATTCTCCGAATCGATTACCGTAAATATTCGATCTCCCTTCACTACCAACTCCAGATTTTCCTCTATCTTCTACCATTAACATTTCCGTTACAATAATAATGCTGAAAATTGCCACAAAGACAATAACAATTAAAAAGCTCATGCCAGCCCGTTCCCGGCTTCCCCATGTCTTTTTCCTTTTTGATCTGCTTGTACTGGATCTGGAACTACCAGATTTACTATATCTGGTTGACTCAGCTAATTTAGCATACATCCTCTTTTATCTTAATTGGCGTGAATAGAATTGTTCCGTGGACTGCGTCATTTATGAACTTTGCGTAGTGTCACTGATCAATTTATCTTTAAGGGGATGTAATCACATAGATGCATATCGTTTGGACTATATTTCTTACATAAGAATCCTCGATCTGTGCAAAGTATACAAACAAAAAGTCCATTTATGCAATTATTAATTATTTAACAACTCACTCCACTCATCATTAATTCATTATATCCGTATAATTCTTCAATTTTAAATACAAAAAATCACTTCAGAATACTAATTTACTATTTCACTCATTTGATTATTACAAGCTTGAATTATTTATGTATTCTCTTTACGTATCCTTTGAGTTATATGTAATAATCCTTTTCCTGTTATATTTATATAATCGAATAGTCAGAAATTCATTGTGCCATTCAAATACCTGAACCATGTTTCGTATTGTTTTGAATTAAAAATGGTTAAGTTCACGTCCTTGTTGCGATTACAATGTTTCTTTCCGTACCTGTAAACCTACATTGAATAGACAGCAGCTGCTACTATATCTTTCTTCACGATTCACCGTAAGAAACTAAACTACCTATCGTAAAAATTATTTTTTGACAAATATTAACTAATTCGTCTAATTCGGTAACCTATTTAATCACTAACATGCTGATTAACCAACGTGTTTATCACAGTCATTCATTCCATTTGAACCAATAGTATCACGCTTACCTATTTGATATAAAAATTGGTGATTTTCACAGATAACAACTCGAACATAAGAATGAAATATTGATAAGAATTATAAATTTAATTAATCAAATTATAATCAATACCATTAATTTGGCAACTAGATAAGCTTTAAATAGAATTGAACTATGTTTCTTAAATTTATAACGTATACTTTTTGGCTGACTAATAACAATTAACAAACCAAGGAAATGATTACAAGTGGTATTTCAATGATACTTAAGCAAAATTTGATAAAATGATTTCAAATCTAATTGTTGCAATAAGGAAAAACTGTATTGGTTCGTCTCTTCTGAAAACATTTTTGGTATTTAACCACTATATATCAAAAGCATATTCTATTAGCGCATGCTCTAAAATTACATACCGATATACAGTACAGTCATATCAATAATTGGAGTTCTGTTGTCTGCAATTCTTTTATTATCCCGAATTTTCCAAAACAATTTTGATATATTAAATGTTAATTTAATTGTACTAAATAGATTTAATCAATTAATCGTTGTTACAAAATAATTTGGTTCTATATCAATTTTTATCTATGAATTATAGAATTAATAGCTATTGTAAAATAACAATAAAATAAAAATTACATTTCAAAAACGTTTAATATTTATCGTTATTTTGTTGTAATTTAATGGGATTTGGAAATTTCATAACAAAAATACGCCTAAATGATAATAAATTACAATCTGATACATACTGCTTTTATCAAAAATATAGTCATTATCTGTTTTTAATCAGAATTATTAAAATAGTGCTTGCGTATATTTAATAGCTGACCTGTATTAAATTTAACCATTTTTTTCCTTATACTCTATGGTAATGTTCAAATATTTTAAATAACATTGTATAAATATATTTTATATGTAAAAATGAATTTAATAAAGCAATTGTTCACCATTTGATTTATGAATAATTATCTTAATCAATCTATTTTTTTCTGGTTTTTAATGAGAATATAATGACCTATTATTATTATTATTATAAACTTAATTTTGTATGTAAAAATTGTGAATGGACGTATCAACTATTTTATTACTTAACTGGAAGACATTCATCGTCTATTCAATTATTAGATGAATGTTAAACTTTGTGAACAATAATTTTGGCATATTAGTACTTTAGACATAAATAATTAAATATAATTCTTACACAACTAATGTATAATAAATATAATGTTAATAACACTCATGCAAATGTATTTTCAATTCACAATTCTAAATCTTTAAGATTTTAAAAATTCTAGTGAGTATATGTCGTATGTAATTAAGTATGCAACTTACATTAATATGAAAATTATTTTAAGCGAATTTACTGTACCGCAGGCAGATGTCCAGATTTAAACGGTTGTCGTTCAATTGGAGTCATTTCCATCCTTTGAGCAACATAATCAGTCACTTCGTCATCCATTTTATTTGGTTCTTCACCAATCAAATGAGCCAAATTGCTTTCCTTCCATCTACCGTTGTTGCCATTAATAGTTTTGTCTTCACATACGCACAAGAATAAAGTATCCACAACAATCTTAAATTTCATAATTCATATTGTAAATATTTGCATTTCTTAGTAATTGATAAATATAGATATTTTACCTCATATAAGGACAAAATGATGTGAGCAATAAAGAAAGCAAATAATGTTATCAATATAACAGGAGCTACGTAAAAGTAGACATCGGGACGATCTCTTAGTATTAAAATACTAATCAGACCGCAAACACCAGCGATAGCAAGCTGAAAGATATCAACACATTAATATAGATAAAATAAATCTATATATTGGATTTTACCTTTCCCAAGAAAAGTATGAAATCTCCAATTCCATTAATAGTTGCAACTTGAAGTGGATTTGATGCCATAGCATTCCACGCCTATAATTGATAATTTTATAGTAAAAATATAAATATGTACTACAGATAAGTCCAATACTTACAATGCCCGCTGCTGGACAGAAATTAATACTCTCGATTGCAATAACAGTATATGCATTGTGATTCAAATATCTAATAAACTTTTCTAAAAACCAGAAGCAACAGATGCAACATTTAAGGCCACATGTAGCACATTCATTTCCTTTCTCTTCTAAAAGCTTCAATCTAAAAATTAATTTTCATTAATTAATGTCAAGTAGAAGGTACAGTTAACCATATATCACGTACTTGGTATAAATATAAGTTAATATCAAACGAGGCACTTTGAACATAGTGATTAACAATGATCCTTTAACAGCTGAACCCAAATGATATTTGAGTAACTTCAATATTGCACTTGCCACTGGAGAGTCAGTTGGTTTTCTACGATAATATTTTAATTGAAAATCAATGCTAACAACAACAAGCAAAAATTATTACCTAAAATACCAAAACGCGACTGCAGCAGCAATTGATAATTGTTGGCACGCAAATATAAATTCACATGTCCAAATGAGTCCAATGAAATAGAACCAAAGCATACCTTGTAGCCAGTTAACATTTTGATATTCCACTCCAGCCAATGCTAAAAAGATATAAAAATTTAATCAAAATGATAGATCATTTATAGAGCATAGATTACGTACATTTATAGTCTACATCTGTACTAAATTTTTTTGTAGCTGTTGAATTAATAAAATCTCTTTCTGGGGCTCGTTCGAATTCTCCAATTAATGATTTTTGTCCTGGATAGCTTGCAGTTACTAAGCAAATAACAACTGCAACCCAGAATATTAAATAGAGACATGTTGCAATAAAAGCGAGTATTGGTGGACCTAAAAATACATCACGTTAATAAGGGTTATTGCAAATGATAATTCTTATTCGTTACCTGATAGTCCTGGTAAGGAAAGCATACATTTACCAGCTTCTTCGAACAGTGCAGCCAATCCAGTTAATTTACTTTTGAGGAACCAAACAATAACAAGTATGAATATCTAAAATATAAACCCCATCAATTTATTAGTATTTTATTGAAAATAAGAAAAGTAGACAACTATGTAATCAATCAAATATCTCACTTGAAAATAAATCATTTTAAGTGATTCTTTTTTTGTATTCCAATTATTCACATATTTATGTTTTTTTAGTGTCTTCCATATTATTTACAGCTAATATAGTTTGTTAATCAGTTATTACATTAAACCATAGTATATCACATGATATTCATATCTAACTTGACGCTTACAATGAAAGATTATACAAAATTTTATATGTGCGACGGTTCCGCAGAGTTTTCAACGAACAAAAATAATAAAAATTTTCTTTTATACGATATTAAGTACTCCGCAAAAAATTCATTGTTTAATATACAATATTTACCTCAAGATAAAGTTCATGAGCAATTATGTTTAATTGATTTTATGGCAAAAAATAAGAATCCGTTGAAATCTTTACAGCGTTATGCAGTACGTAATCGTTTAAAGGCAATATTAAAATACCGTAGGCAATTTCTAGGTACTTCAATACTTCCATATGAAATTATTAAAATAGTACTTACCATGATAATTGTTGCAATTATAGCAAGAACATAAATAGCTGTTTCATTCCTAATAAATTGATCAAGAATTGCGTTGTTAAATTTAACTTCTTCATCGTGCTTTAATTTGTAATATGTCCACCACAGGATAATTGTAATTGCAACACTTGCAACAGCAACAAATATACAAATCAACCAAGATATTAGTTTTGTCAGGTAATGCATCATTGCGATTAATATTATCGAAATACCTAAAATACATAGTAATGAAAAATATTTGTAAATTATACTGTAATTGAAAAAGAAATTAAATGTATTGATCAAAATAAATAGCGTACAAAAAGCGACAATAGCCATTATAATCATGATGGGATAAGTTGTGTAAAGATCACTTAATAACTTTTGAGTGGTGTCCCATGAATTCAATTGATCGACAGCGTTACCCACAATGTTTAATGGTGTATTCTTTTCAGTTGGTATACATCGATGTAAGATAGATTCCCTAAAAAAAATTAAAAATCATTTAAAGGAATTTGCTTAATTATTATTGAATTGTATGACGGAACTCACCCTTTGTATATTGGAAGTTCGGGACATGGTCCGTTCATATTGAAAAATTCAAATCCTGATTTCTCAGGACCAAGTAGGTTGTTCATATCAAAATCGTATCTGCAATAACTCGTTCCTGTGTCCTGATAATAGCGATGCAATTCAAATTTGTCATAGATAGTTTTACTTGGGCACTCCTTAACACATATTTTTAGACTTCTTCTGATATTTTTTATATCCATTATTAATAGATATGGCTTGTCGGCCGTATTTTTTCCAGACAATGGAAAATTTACATATTTTTCATTTGACTTGACGCCACAAGTGTTTCCGAATGTATCATATCCATTGATAATGCGTAATGGATTGCCATAGACAAATGAAAATGCTGCCACGACAATCTATGAATGTTTTATTTATTTATCCAATTGCCATTATTAAATTAAACAGAAGAGCCGTTCTTCTCGGAACTGTGCCTCTCCCTATAAGCATGACTTACCATGATACACCAAAAAACTATGTAAATGGACAGCCAAAAGATATCGGTACATCCTCTCGCCGCTGTTGGAGTCCTTTGCTCCTCTTTGCTCGTGAAACAACCCATTGATTATTTTATGGATGTATCTACAGACTAATACGCTTCACTTTGTTTTACTTTAATCAGGTATCCACTTTACCACAAAAATCTTTTAAGTTCGCATCACAAATGAAGTTGACTGATAAAAAAAGAGCGGTGACCAACAACAACTTGCCAAGGAATTACAATCTATAGCTAACTTCATCACACTGGGACAGCGATAAAAAAAAGCGATGAATATGAATTTTCACGTTGGACTCTCAAAGAGCATCAGCTCGCATGTCGACCAAATCTTCACCTCCTACGGCATTTACAAGGTGAGATAATGTGATAATATTGCAACATCGCCTGAAAAATTTCACCGTGAGAAAATGATTAAATCTATTAAATGAAAAACGTTCTTTTATTATTACACATATCAAATTAAGAAACCATATTATATCTAATAAAGAATGATCTCTATAAAATAAACTTTTTCCTATAATGTAAAAATAATTAAAGGATGATACATTTATATACTCTAATCGGATTTAATTTCCAAACGATTGATAAGATATAAAATTTAAATAAAATGATAAGGTTTCAAATTGAATCAAATTCAGATTTTATCCCATTAATTTCAAGAAAATCTGGTAATTTTTTTTTTTCTGAGTTGCATAGTAGTAGCTTATTGACAATTTAAATTAACATAAATGCGTCCACCAATGGTTAAAATTAATAGGTAGACACATAAAGAGAACTTCGATTTTATATATCACTTGAGGCAACACTCGAAATAGGTTTCCCCAATATAATTTCCTCGCATCGCCTTAGCCACATTGTGTTCAAACAATCGTCGGTTTGATTGTAGTACTTCGGCAGCATCTTTATTCAATGGGTCCTCGGGATTCGGTTCCTAATAACGAGAATAAAACATATATTAGATAAACCAATGATTACTTGTTTTTACAAATTCTTACAAGAAACAGATATTGAAGTCCATAAACAATGGAATTTATTGTAAGTACTGGTTTCCAGTCCTCCCGCAGAATATTCAAACAAACATTGCCTTCCAAATCGATGTTTGGATGATATACTTGTGTCTCACACTTTACCTTGGGCGGCTCATGCGGATAATTTGGACCAATCTAAAATAATATTTGACAGGGATTTTATTACTGTGGTTCAAAGTTAATGGTACACATTTGGCAAATACCTTAAAATTGAACACAAAGCGACCATTCTTGTAGAATCCCTCATCGGGACAAATTATCAACTTAAAATTTAACAAATCGTCCGCATCGGGAAACTCGGTGGCACATGTCTTCGGAAGGTTCAGTTCATTTATATCTGGAATCGAAGTCGTTTAGTCAAATGGAAAGTATGGTAAAATGCAAAGTAAAAGCCAATGTCCCGTTAGAACACATATTATCTCACCCTTTTGTGTTCGTAACTGTGCAGCGGATGCCTTTTTCTGTGTGCCACCCGTTCGAGAGGTCTGTTCACCTTCCTTTTTTTGTTTCAGTGAAAATAATTTTATCATTTTCCTAATAAAAATCCTGTTCTATTCTTAACTAATAAATGGTAGCACTACTATTACACGTTATAATTAACTAAAATATAAAAGCAATGGGCAAAAATTAATTTGAATGTTTTTAATTTTTGCTTTATTTATTTATTGTTTTGTTGTTGCCACAAATTCTCTCAGAAAGTCGATTTCACTTGCATTCGGCAACGTTGCAAAACTTCAGTCGATTTCTGATTTTTGGCGCCATTGAAAAGTCATTCTCTTTTCAAACACTTAGTGTTTCCGCAGCAGAACAAGAATTCACTGTAACAAGTTCCATTAGTTAATTTAATTAGGGTCAGTCGGACCTTGTGTGATAATTTTACCTTACCCAAATTTAGAATATAAGACCCGAAACTGTTTATAGGAAAATGAGTAGTAATCAGGAGGACAAGGACTTCAAGGCACAATATAAAAAATACAAGTACAAATTGAAAATGTGGGAAGTATCGTTTAAGAAGAAACACAATCGGATTCCTTCCAAGGTAGAACAATTATCCAATACATATCCTTTCAGTGTTAACAAAATGGTCTTTTTAGTATGATATATTAGAGGCTACACCTGATATTAGACACATTTACAAGACTTACTATCGACTAAAGACGTCCATGCTGGAGAAGACTTTGGCAAGTGCGCTTAACGATGATGACGATGGATTCGATGTCTCTGCCTTAAATATTACTAATAATGAATTAGCTGAAAATGTATCAGTTACTAGTAACTGTTCGTCTGATATATCCATGTTGATACATGCACCTAGTATCAGTACTGAACTTTGTGGTCTGTCAATTAAATCTGATTTAACCGAAAACTCCAGTGGATTAAGGATCGGATGGACAGAAGATGATGTTAAGGTTCATAATGAAAACGCATGGATTAAAGAAGTATCCAATGTTAGCGCAGCAAGAGACAATACGAAAAGTAAAAGTATGGGTAACGCATTATCAAAAACTTCTTCTGAGGCAAATTTAAATCTCAGTAATAAACTCTTCAGACATGCAAGTTTTTCTAAACGCAATCCAAAAAAACCATTGTTGAGGAAACGAAGTAGTGTGAATGCTTCAGAAGGTGGTAGTAATACTGCATCTGAAGACACATTGCCAGACTTGGAAACAATTTTGATAAAAAAATCTAAGAATTTGGATCCAATCGACGCTATATTAAATTCAAAAACTACTAATAAGGACATGATTATAAATAAAATGGATCAAGGTTGGTTAAAGCGCTGTGATCCAGATAATAATGAATCTGAAAATACTAAATCTGATTCACTTTCTACGAAATTGACCAAGTTACCAAATAAAGTTCAATTAGGTATTAGCAACGTTAACCACGTTACATTATCTAAAATATTGGCTGATGATATTAATCCGTTGACGGGTTTAGAAATTGAAACGAATTTTAATGATAATGACGATGTGATTGACGATAGTGATGATGAAAGTGCTAATTCATCTCGACTATGTCATATATCCAAAAGACGAAAGATATCAAATGGTATGGGAGAAAAGTCATTAAGTTTAAATTCAAAAGAAACTATAGTTTCTCAAGAACCAGTTGATCACAAATTTGCTACTATCAATAATATTCGAAAGAGCCAGCGGTTGTCCAAACATCCAAATATTAGATCTTCCAGCCAACCAATGGAAGCTGAATCTAATGATGACTATTCGAAAGCAATAGTCAGTCCTAAAACTAAAAAATCGGTCTTCAGCAAGACAATAGATAAAATAACGAAATTAGGTAAAAATATGATTAATTCGAAGACGATTGAAACGTCTGATTCTAATGTTGTTGAGGAACTCCCTCAAATCGATTCATTTGTTACTGTGACCAATACAGAACAAATTATTTCTGCACCCCGAATAAATGATTCTGAATTGAAAAAATCATCTAACCGTTTCATGGAATTTTTACGTTCTTCAAACAATCATCAAAAAGTGGATGCTAAAAGCTTGTATTTAAATTCAGTTGAAGAACAAAAACGACAGAGACTTGAGAAAAAAATCACGTCAGGAACTCTGAATGAAAATTTTGTTCGAATCAATATTGAGAAAAAGAAATTCGTTCGCGGAAAACGACAATTTAATATTTCGAAATATAAGAAACAAATGTGGAAAAAACAGGTGGCTGCCTTAAGTGGACCAAATATGAATATGGGAGGATGTGATGGAAATATATTGACTTGTTTCACTTGTGGGAAACCCGGTCATTTTGCACAAAATTGTACAGCACAAGGAGATGGCTTATTGCCATTAGGTGCCGTTGATGAGATTGATGATAGTATTTTTCCAACGTTGGAAGAAGCTGAACAAATGGCCAAAGAACAGCAGCCCTTTGCTCATCGAAATAAAACCGACAATGTACAAAGTGCGACCGACATTAAAAATTCTGATTATTTTAGCAATAATGAAATGACCACTATGTTTTCTCAACCAATTCCACAAACGGTTTTGGAACAACTTAAAGTTGTTGAATCAGCAAAAGTCGAATGTACTTCATTATATCAAATTGATGAGCATAATAAAATTATAGATACTCCTGACGAAGTATTTGAAGCGCTTAAACTGTTCGGTCACACAAATTTTAGATCATCTCAGGAAAAAGCTATAATGAGAGTTCTATCAGGAATATCAACTTTAGTAACCCTTAGTACTGGCAGTGGAAAATCTTTAATATATCAGTTACCAGCATATCTTTACGCAAGGAAATTGAAATGTATAACACTTGTAATTTCTCCTCTTGTGTCATTAATGGAAGACCAAGTACACGGTGTTCCAGGGTGTTTGAGAGCTTACTGTTTGCACACAAATCAAACTCAAGCGTAAGTAAAAGTATAGATTCAAGATAATATTCGTGAAATAACAAATATCATTTGTTTCGTTAGTCAACGTGATAAAATATTTTCAATAATTAAATCAAATGAATTGGATGTTCTTCTGTTGTCACCTGAAGCTATTGTCGCTGGAGAAAAATCATCTACTTTTGGTCAGTTATTTAAACAGTTACCTCCTATCGCATTTGCTTGTATTGATGAAGTCCATTGCTTATCTGAATGGAGTCATAATTTCCGACCAAGTTACCTAATGATATGTCGTGTACTCAAAGAAACTTTGAATGTAAAAACAATATTGGGTTTAACAGCCACAGCTACCGAACAAACAAAGTATAGATTCGATAAAGTGGATAAGCAAGTTTATCTTTAATAATTAATTTAATTTTTTAGATTAAGTATAGCTCAACACATTGGAGTTTCAGACGGTATTGATGGAGTGATTTCAGATATCCCCATTCCAAGCAATTTAGTACTGTCTGTTAGCAAAGATTCTAAAAGGGATGAAGCTTTAATTAATCTTTTAAGGAGTGAGAGGTAATTATTTTGTTGAAAATTTATTTAAAGTATTATTTATTTACGATCAGATTGGTTTTTAGATTTTCCGACTTTAATTCTATAATTGTATATTGCATTCGAAGGGAAGAATGTGAAAGAGTTGCAGCACTTGTACGAACTGTGTTCCAGGTATACAAACAATACTTTCATATATGTATTTATATATTGTTAATATACTCTATATTTCATAATTTTCAGGATAACAAAACCTCACAGTCGCAGAATAAAAACAAACGAAAACGATCCAATAATTTGGCTGATGTTTATCACGCAGGATTAGTTGCTTCTAAAAGAAAATCCGTGCAGAATGCTTTTATGCGTGGCGATCTTCGGATTGTTGTCGCAACAGTTGCCTTTGGTATGGGAATAAATAAAGCGGATATTCGGGCAATAATCCATTATAATATGCCAAAAAATTTTGAAAGCTACGTCCAAGAAATCGGAAGAGCTGGACGCGATGGAAAAGAAGCTCATTGTCATCTATTTTTGAATCACTCAGTAAATATTAGTGCTTGAATAATAAGATAACATTGTAATGAATATTTTTCAGGGAAGTGATATTTGGGAATTGAAGCGTCATATTTATGCTAATTCAATTGAACGTTTTGCTATTCGGAAATTATTGGATAGAGTATTTGTAAAGTGTGGTTGCAAATTAGGCAAGGAAGACCAAAAATGTCTAGGCCATGAAATATGTTTTGCGGTAGAAGAAACTGTAGAGCAATTAGATTTACCAGAGGAAAATATTGAGACTCTTTTGTGTTACTTGGAATTAAATAGACTCCCCAGTATTAAAGTATTGGGAAAGGCATATACAAAGTGCAAAGTATTGAGTTATAATGGACCATCTGCACTTAAGTATAATACAATAATTTTTCTAAATGAAATAGGCTTTACTTAATATTTTTTTGATTACAGAAAAGCAGCTGCAAATTGTCCGCCATTGGCTATGGCGATTGCCTTAGACTTACAAAAGGGTATTGATCATAGCAGTTCGTCGGTTATTGAATTTCCCGTAGTCGAGGTAGCATCTACTATAGGATGGGATAGCGGTATTGTCAAATATATACTAAAAAAATTAGAATGGACAACCGGTAAATCGTGATAGAATATACGAAGATAATCATATATTATTTGCATATAAATTTCCAAAATTTCAGATAATGGAAAATCAAAGAGATCTAGTATATCTGTAAGTTTCTCAGAATTAGGATTTCGAATTAGGGCACCTGGAAACGTGTCTGACAATGACTTAAATAATACTTTGGACACTTTACATAAAAAAGTGCTGGACCAAGAATTACGACAGATGATTCAAGTAGGTGTTTTAGTCAGTTCATATCTAATAATCATAAAATTTAAAAACAATATTTTGCAGTTGAAGAAGCTTTTCGATGGTGCTAACGACGTTAGTTTTAATACTTTTGACGAGTGCTGTGAAATGGACTCAACTATTGTTGCAAGAAGTGATCAAATGAAAGATATTATTAGAAACTATTTTCGGTTAAATCTAGCCCTAACCGAATCTACTTCACTAGAGAATGTAAGTGCTTAAGTTTCATTTTGGTAATTAATATTTCCCTTAACTGTTGATTTTGTCTTTCTTATAGGACGCTTTTAATAATCAGGAAGATGATGAAGTAATCATAAACGATATTCGAGTCCTCTATTCAATGTATCCGGATAGTCAATTAAATGGAAGAGCAATTGCAAGAATATTCCACGGAGTGCAAAGTCCGAACTACCCGGCAGTTGTATGGGGACGGTGCCGATATTGGCGAGCTCATTTACAAACAGATTTTAACCGCATTATAAAGTTGGCAAACCAGGAGATTATTAAAATGCGAACTTCTTAAATATGTTTAATTAATTTGTAATTATTGACATCTTTTGCTATCGAAATAAATGTTGATTCATTTCTTTTAAAATCCTTTACATTAACTATTAAATCATTAATTGGTTCGTGTAAAAAAGAAGGAATATAGTAATAATATGCAGTTATAAGTATTCACAACGGTAGAGTTCACTTTTGATTTTAAAATTGGCTCCTGAAATGATATCCACTGTCACAGAATAAATGCCACAATTGTTATGACACCTCAGTTGACAACAGCCTCAGTTACAAAACGGAGTGGCAATATTAAAATTTAATTTATTTACTTTTAGAAAACTGTAATTAAGGTTTTATTGTGTTATTTCGTAAATAGAACTACAATATTTCGATATTTCAAACGCGATGCACATAATATGTGAATATAATAATCTCAAATTATCCGACTCTTCACAGTGTCCAATTTGTTCCAATTTAAAAAACAACATTTAGATACATTGTTCTTGCTCGAGAGACCTCATAAACCCCATATCTGATAGAAGTCAAAAAAAAATAAATTAATCGGAAAATTGAAAAGTTCTGACCAAGTTAGAACATTAACTTTTATTTTTGAAGATTTTAATTATCAATTGCAATACCCTAGAATTTGTATAAATCTCAATAATGACGGTCTGGTGAATCAATTTGAGTGTGTGATAATAGTGTATTCGTATTGTAAATAATCGATTTCGATACATCAATTCATGTGAATGATTCAATAGAACTGGGATTACTTATTTTTAGTGTGCCGTCTGCATTCTGGGTACATTAAATTCAGTTTATGACAACAACTTAATTTAATCAGCATTTTCTGAATCATTCATTCACAATCAATCACATTTAATGAAATTCCACTACGAGTTTAACTAATTCATAATAGTTTTGCACACGTTTTATTATTGCTTATCTCTTTATCATCAAGTCTCAAAGTGATTGCGGTCTCCAGTGACACGGGAGCAATTACTGCCGCGGTCTTAAATATTTTAAAAATATAGACATCCATCCATCCATCCAAAGGGATTCTCAATCTCTGAGTTACAATATTACTGAAGGTGGAGTGTGCATTTTGTGGTTTGATTATCGATATTAGGATGATAAAATCGAAATATGAACTTTGTGTTGGATGCAGTTCATAAACTAATTGATCACTAGATAGATAGTCCGGAATTGATTATTTTCGCATTTCAATTTGGATATCATATTAATAATCTGTATTTTATTTGATTTATGTTATTTGTAAATTGCATAAAAGTGTCAATTTAATTATATTTGTTATCTATTATC
The DNA here is from genome assembly GCA_001014335.1 of Coboldia fuscipes. NCBI lineage: Eukaryota > Metazoa > Arthropoda > Insecta > Diptera > Scatopsidae > Coboldia > Coboldia fuscipes. The sequence goes on along the minus strand of JXOR01000146.1, from coordinate 23,755 downwards.
TCTTGTAGTGTAAAAAATGAACATAATTATTAGTGAATGTGCAATTAACTTGTCAAGTCCTTATTAATGGACTTGAATTTTTAATAGTGAATTGGTTTTTGCTATGCATCAACTTATGAACTTGAATTAGATAAACTACTTGGAACGAACATTTTAATAGAAATAAGTGAGTTTTTCTACATATTGTGTATATCACGGGAAAATATTTGTCGTCCAAAGATTAAGTGTGAACCCAATTAAATTTTATTGTGGACTCCATAAGTAACGGGGTGGAAACAATTGGCTAATTATTGTAAAGAATATCACGTAAGTTATAACCCAATTTAAGAAAGTAGATTTTGTGTGCTTATAAATCAATTTAAACAGACGATAAGCCCTACTTGTCGTTGTTGAACAGCTTTGGCTGACGATAGTATCGTTTCTGTAATTATTTGATTATTATTAATATGGTTGGTTATTATCCAAAATTTTATAAGTTTTATTTGATTATGTGCGAATTTATTGGAGGACTTGAACCAGCACATTAAACGATCGATGACATTTTTAGAATATCCGAACGAACGTTAGCAAAATGCTTGAACATAAAGACACAAAGAGACAAAATATTCTTGGCACCAATTTACGCTTATAAATACATCGGAATTGTGTGATTCATAATGGATGACTACGAATTTCTTTATATCAGATTCTTTTTATTTATTTTGAAACAAAGAATCCTGGAATACGTGTTGTATTTCCCAAGAAGTACTGTATGTTTTCGTAATTGGTTGAAAAAAAGTACCGTAATATAAAATTGTTATGTTTATTTAAAATCATCTGTCATACGTTGGAGATTTTTTGCTACATTCTGCATACTTACTAATTTTTAATGTAATTAAACAAGGATGATGTATATTGTTCTAAAAGAATGTACTCTGGCTATAAATTTTGTAGTAGCTGTGTTCCATTTATGATAAGAATTCAAGCCCACAAAGAGTCTAAAATTGAATAAAACGTAAATTGAATTGTAGTAGTTTTTATAGTGAACTTATCGAGATAATATGCTTCATCTAGTTCTATTTCTTTACAATGTTTGATCCTTTAAACAAAAAAAAAATTAACTCGTGCTCACTTATCTGTGAACTATCATCTGTGATTGTGTAAAAATCATATCCATATAAGTATCTCAATTAACTGATTGTGTTGAGTGAAATGTATGTAGTACAGTATGTAATTGAAGTTAAAGTGGAAGATTCAAACGTTTCTGGATCAGTTATCAGATGAGTGCAAATAGAAACCCATGTGTATATTTATTCATTTATTCTGAACTATTATCATGTAGGTACGATTAATGATCAAATTATAATCGGCTTGTTGAACTCTATTTTAATTTACTTATCATCCGTTGATAAGAAAAATTTTAATACAATTTGTATGTCCATACGTATGGTTACTTTCGTAACAAACTGAATTAATTAAAAATCCATTCACCTGACTCAATATAGTAGACGTTTAACTTAAATGAAATATGCAAATTAAATTGGATTCAATAAAATTTGAATTCTTTAAACGGACATAAAAATGATAAATATTCCTCCATTTGAATAATAATTAGATCAATCACTGTAATATTTGTGTCTAATGGCAGTCTAATAGATTTATTCGATGATGAAACAGTAAAGGTCTATGTAACGAATAGACCTTAAACCATTTTTGGTAAAGTTTTGTTATGCATAAAATGCACATGAAGATTTCAATGCGATAAGTTGATGGTTAAACGCACAGTCACGGTTATATGTTTGACCATAAATATTTCAATCATAAATGTTGTACATAAATGTCTGGATGATTACCGATGCCATCTTCCTTCATTGTAATTGTAAAGGTCTCTGTTATATTGAATTTAATTTTATATAAACATAATGCATACAAAATTCAATTAATAAATAATAAAACATATTTTAATAAATCATTGATATTCAGTTTAGTTTAATAAGACAATTGTATTGGTTCCATTTGATATAATTATTTATGTATAACGTTTCTTAACTACTTACTTGAATATTATTCAGAATAGTTGTTATAGTATAATGTTGTTATAGTGAAATATTGAATGAAATTGGTTTTCATAGTATTTTTATTTATGAAAAATTACTAAAGGTTTCACATAAAATATTAAATTAAAATCGTTTGTGGAATTTCAAATATCTCAATTACCTGTGATGTATTTGTTAAATAATCAAACCAATAATAAAATGTAATTTTTGTCTAAAAAAATGTGATTTGAAATAGAAATGAAGTCAAAAATTTTAAAAGAAATTTTTATAAAAGAGTTACAGTTACACATGGAAAGTATGTAGACACATAGATTGTCAAGAAAGAATAATGAAATTTATTATGTTTTTAAATTTTATCATGAATGTTTTATGTTGGATCCCTTATGTAAGATAAATTTTATCAGTTGGAGAACTAATAATGAAGTTATTCTTGAAAATGTAGTAATAATTGACGTTACTTTGAATTAATCATTTTTATTTAGTAATGTACTGATTGAATGATTAGAGTTTAAATGATCATGTTATTTTGTTTATTGATAGAAGAATAATATATAATTTGATCAAATTTATTCCATTTAAATACCAATTAAATTGATTTATTTATTTTATTTTGAATTGTTATAGATGTACATAATATTGTTGCGTATGCACAATATATTGTTACTTAGTTTGATTATATTTAATATTAATACGATATTTAATAGTGTGATTGCGGCGGTTGATTAGTTTTGATGTATTAACTATATTTAAAAATTTGGTCTGGTGACCATTTAAAGTTTTATTTGATATGATATTACATAGACGATTATATTACTATCCTAACAGAGGAATATTGATACATTAATATTGTGAGTAGCACTTTGAAAGTGTTGTACAAAATAAAAGGTTGTTTACTATTTACATCACAGGTTGTAGAGTGTATTTTATTTAAATAAAATCAAATACTTGTGCATCCAACATATTATATGTAAATAGCGAATGTTATACATTAGCAACGTGAAATAAAAATTAAACGAATTCGTAATAAATAAAAGTAAAAATGTCTAATTGAATCAGTATTTCGACGACTAAAATTGAACAGTTGATCAGTTGAATTTGCCTCTTCACATTTTTCGGACGTATTTACGTTAAGTTTCAACTATATCTTAATAACGTGAGGATTAAATTAGTTGAAATAAATTTAATGAAACGTATAACAAGGGAATTAATTTTATAATTTCAATTTACACAAGAAAGTTCATTTATGCGGAAGGATATAGATAAAACAAATCGATTATTATCCAAACGGGTGTGTATAAATTTCATTTCACTGCATTTTCTTCAGATTATTGTTTTTTCTGCCAAATAACTAACAATACTGTGTTGGTTACTGTAAGGAAAGAGAATCTATTGAACAAACTGTTAAGAATAAATTGGTATATCAACATATCAGTTGGAAATATTTGACAAAATTTTCATAGCACTTCCATATAATAAAATTGTGAATTCTATTTCCTTGACTACAAGGTNCTGCCAAATAACTAACAATACTGTGTTGGTTACTGTAAGGAAAGAGAATCTATTGAACAAACTGTTAAGAATAAATTGGTATATCAACATATCAGTTGGAAATATTTGACAAAATTTTCATAGCACTTCCATATAATAAAATTGTGAATTCTATTTCCTTGACTACAAGGCGTTGCTATTCATAATTTATTGGTAATTCTTAACAGTTTTTCTTTTATGCTTCTAATCATTTAGTAAGAGTTACATTGAGCTATAATTTTGAATAAGCATTTAAGAGAATCCTCGTGAAAATTTAATATTTCAACTGAATGTATTCTGTAATTTAACTGTACGTACTTTATTTTTGTATCATAATTTACGTGTTGTATGATCAGACATATACAAATTTATTAGTTGCAATAAATAAAATCTATAAGTATTGGATGCTGAATGTGTAGTTTACATAAAATTCTCACTAAATAAATTGAGATACATTTTTATAGAGAAATTGATTAACATGCAAAACTATTCTTATAATGAAACTAACAATAATTTTTTGCATTTTTTATCTTTTAGTAAACGGGAAGTGAATTGACCACAATGGGAAAATATTCCGGGAAGAAATGTCGTCTTCTTACAATGATGTGGTTGACAGCGTTTTTCTTTTTTGTTGAAATTATCGTTGGATATGTGACAAATTCAATGGCACTTGTGGCCGATAGTTTTCATATGTTGGGTGACATTGCCGCACTCTTCATATCGTTTTTATCAGTTAAGGTAATATATTATGGTTTTGCAAAATAAACTTTGTTTATGATGATGAATATTTTTGGAATAGATGTCACCAAAGAAATGGTCAAAAAATACATTTGGCTGGGCCAGAGCAGAAGTGCTAGGAGCTCTGGTAAATGCAGTATTCTTAGTAGCTCTATGTTTTAGCATAACTATAGAAGCATGTAAAAGGTGAGTTGCTCTTTGTAATATAATACTCAAATTAGACAATATTAATATCCTTTTATACGTTTTAGATTCATCGAGGAAGAGGAAATACATGAACCAAAGTTACTGGTTATTGTCGGTTGTTTAGGACTCTTAGTTAATGTAATTGGACTGTTTTTACTCTATGGTGAGACTTTAATAGAGTTTATCTATTTTTTAAGCAAACTAATATCGTTTCTATGGGTTACAGAACATGGAGGACATGGCCATTCACATGGATTTTCTGCATCACCTAATGCATTATCACAAATTGCAAATAGCACCGATGACAATGAAGTAAGTGTCATAGTAAGACTCTAATTGATTAAAATTCAATCATTTCTGGATGTTAATTAATTTTTTTTTCAATATTCGATTTTAGGAACCATCAAAAACAAAAAAATCACATGGACACAGTCATGATTCAGGTCAAATGAATATGCGTGGTGCTTTTCTTCATGTACTTAGTGATGCACTTGGTAGCATAATTGTAGTTATAAGCGCTTTAGTAAGTATATACACAGATTATAATAAGATAATATCATTCTATTGTTAAATTTCTTTTTGAATTGATTAATTTACCTTACCTAATTTAACTGTAACTAGGTTGTTTGGTTAACAAATTGGAAATATCGCTTTTATATGGATCCAGCATTATCAATACTATTAGTTATATTAATACTGCATTCAGTATGGCCATTGTTACGAGACTCAGCGCTTATCTTACTACAAACAGTTCCTACGCATATACAAGTATGTCATTTCAGTTATAAATGATAATGTAATCCTTTGTTACAATGATATTATTTTGAAATCTCTCATTTATAAATTATTATTGTTATTATTATTTGATATCATCATAGGTTGACGCTATGCAAAAGAGACTTTTGGAGAAAGTAGACGGTGTTTTGGCTGTTCATGAGTTCCATGTATGGCAATTAGCAGGTGATAGAATTATTGCATCAGCACATATTCGGTAATATTGAAAACTTGAAATAAAACATAAAATAGATTTTAAATTAATTTTTGGACATTAAATGATAACTAACGGTATATTGTGATTTACTGTAGGTGTCGTAACCTGTCTGAATATATGAAGATAGCTGAAAAAGTAAAAGAGTTCTTCCATAATGAGGGAATTCATTCGACAACCATACAACCAGAGTTTGTTGAAATTGAAGCCATGAATTGTGTTTCTGGTTAGTTTGTTGATATTCATTTTGATTTTATATTTTTGATCATTATTTGTTTCGTTATGGCAATTGAAAGTAAAACGTGATGTTTATTTAACGTATAATTTATAATTTTAGATGGGACTACTACCAGTTTATATGTAAATGGTTCACAGGACTGTGCATTAGATTGCCCAACGACCGATGAGGGTTGTATCCGTGCAACGTGTTGTCAAAATAATAACAAGGTGAATATTTAATCAACGTACCTACGTACCTGAAAAATTAGAAATAAATATTGTAACGTTTTTGGTGTTTAATTTAGTTATGATACAATTACGTTAAGTTCATTTTACCTTATACCATACAAATACGATTGCTAATTATCGTGTTTGTACATTTCATGTTTGATACCCACCAATTAGGGTTATAGATTAAGAATTATTATAAAGAATAAGGACGACCAACCAAATATAATTGAGAAGAGTATCTTGAAGACGTGACAACTTATTGTCATTCGAATTTTGATTTAGCTTTCGATTTTTGTATAAAACGGAAACACACATATCGAATAAATACAAAGAAATTATTGTTCTCGTTATTATTTGTTTAAGCTGTGTTACAAACACTAAATACAAACTAAATGCGAATCTACAAGCGGATTAACGATATAAAATGAAAAACAATTTTTGGTTTGGATGACCATTTTCGATCCTCTCTTTGATTAATCACCATTGAATTGTATAATAAAATCATGAATAATTCATTACTTTTTTAATATTGCAGCCACAAATTCAAGGTTCGCCACAATCATTATTTCTATGTCGACAACGTAGTTTGAATACGAGACCGCTGAATCAAAGTGACAAGGGAGGTGATGATGAGTACGATATTGAAACTGGTTCATTGTTAGAATCATCAATGCCTAAAGTGTCGATTGTCGGCCACTCATCCCATCAATCGCTTAAAGGATTGAAAATTGATGGCAATATATCTGCTTCAGATTGACGTATTTCGGAATTATTACAGAAAATTAATGTATCACCGAAGGAAATAAATTTAATTGATAAGTTACGCGCTACAAACGCTATAACATTAAATGATAACAATAAGACAGATAATTTATCAGTCGGTAATGGTAATATTTATTATGTTAGTATCAATCAAACATAAATAGTGCAGGATTAAATTAGGAAATGAATGGGAATAGTGAGATAATTTTAATTCACATCTTAATTATGATTTGAGACGATATTTAAGTTTCATTATGTAACTAATATCACGCATCTAACTATCCTGTAAGTATTCCTTGTGCAATTCAGTTATATATTTAAAATTATGTTGAATAGCAATTACTAAATTCTGAGTATGCAGTATTAAGGAGTGCTATAAATCCAAATGCCAATATTTTAATGAATCATCTTATTTGATTATTTAATTATTAATGTACATCCACTTAGAATCAATGAATAATACAGATATATAGATTAATATACATATAAATATTTTAAGAATGAAGAAAAAAGTGCTGGATAAATGAAGTAAAAATAATTTTATTCATAAGATTTATCTGCATTCATTGTTAAAGTGATATTTGATTATGATTACCATAGGAAGAAAACAATAAAAGTATTCATAAATTATTTTACACGGTTCATTTAATAGCAATTATGTTAAATTTATTTCATATTTGATAAGATCATTAAAGTAATCTTGTAAATAAAAATAAACATAAGGATTTTATTAACGTTATGCTTTGTATTAAATCTTTGCTAATTCTATTCTTTCATTTCTGCATCTTTAATCGGCTGTTCACCCTTCGGACATTGCACGATACAATCTTCATATGTCCATTTTGGATACACTCTTTTGTAAAGATACAAAAATACAGTATCAAATGATTTCAATTGCTTCCTAAAGACGCATTTCATATGTCCATGGGTTCCTACAAATTTAAATAATTTTTAAAATTTATATCTTATGTACAAGATAATGTAATCTAAAATAACATACCTAATGATTCCTTGATATTTCCAACGTTACCGCAACGAGTTTGTAGCCTAATTGGTTTATAGTATTCAATATCGTCTTTATTGTAGAACATATATCGAAAAGTACCAGATTTTCTATTTATCTATGAAATAAACAATATTATAATTCTTACTATTGAGTTGATCGTATTCATGATATCTACCTTCATCGGATGAGCACTAAGTACCACCCGTTTCAAAATAACTCGGTCTGGGTTACATGATAATACAGACCCGGTTGCAACCAGACGAAGCGTAGTATCGGGATTTTCTTTGAAACACAATACTTTAGCAGGTGGAAATTGTATTGGAGCAAAAAATGTTGCAACAACTACCGAGTCTGGTTGAAAATATCGTTCATACTACGGAATTATAAAAAGAAATTAATATTTATAGCACATTTTAAAGTAATTAATCATACCTTATGTTTATCTAAATTTGTATGTTGACTAAATAATGGATTTACAATGAACCGACGATATCCACACTGAAATATTAATCGCTCCTTTGATTTTATTGGAATTTTAGACTCACCGGTCCTCTTTAACATTACATTCATCACGCACATTTGATGTTCATGTGGTAGTAATCCATATAAAATAACAAAAGGCTTATTGTTATCAAATTCTTGTCCTGATAAATAGTTGTGCCACAATGTTTTTGGTACATTTAAAACTTCTATTGTATAATAATTTCCAGGCTAAAAATATTTAGAAAGATCATTATTTAATGTAATTATTTCAAGCTGATATTAAGAAATACCTCAACACCGTCGATATTTTCAATTTCTTTGATTATACGTCTTTTGGTGCGATCGAAATTTTGAAATTGAAATATTCTTGCATAATCAACGGGTAAATTTTCTTTAACATCCCAAGGAGATGTTTTAAATGACTCTAAACCACGATATTTTTGGAACCTTTCTCTAGCTGGTATATCCAAAGGAGTATCAATTTCATCTGGGAATTGTTGATCCAATCGAGCTTCTTTTATCTTTACAAATGATTCACGTTCCTCCTGAATATCGATATCTAAAATTAAAAGATGTTATTGCTAATGCAACTTGATTACAACTTGTTAGCGGTGCATACTTTGATCATATCGAGCATCAGTTGCTTCTTTAACATTTTCAACTCCAGATACGGAATCATATTCTTCAGAATCATCCTCCTCTTCATCCGATTTCGGATTAGATTCACATGACATATAATCCTCGTTCATTTCATCTTCAGCCATTGAATCATCATCACTTTCATCGTTATCATCATCATCATCTTCATTTTCTTCCACTTCCTCAATATCTGGAATCCAACAGGCTTGATAATCACTCATTCCTTTCGGTATACGTTTTATAAGTTTCTTTTTCTTATTTTCTTGTTGTGCGGCGGCAATCTCTTCATCTGTTGGAAACGTTTGTTCAGCATCCAATGGATCTGGTACATTTTCCTTAATCAAAGATGTTTGTTCTTCTACATTAGCCACAGCCAGTATTGTTGTATCATACACTGTATCGCTAAAAATGAATATTAATTTTGTAACATTGAATAGTAATATACAGCAAAAAAATGTTTGTATAAATTTACTTATCATTCTGTCCACGAAACGGATCAGTAGTTGAAGAAATTTGCTTCATTTGAAAATCACCCAAACCAATTAAATGGACTAATCCATTAACATTTAAATTGCAATTTCCTCTCAGATAACCACTGACTTTTAATAATCCTGTGTCAGAGTCATCTAACGAAGGGACAAATTCAACCTGTTCCCCATACATATGTGGTCGGTTTGCTTGATTATGCAAAACCTTTTTCTTTTGTCCACCAATACGTCTAAATAATATTAAATCCATTCAATAAAGCCATATTTAAATATTAGAAAATATTATGAAAAATCTCACCTCAATATATTCAATCCATCTGGATTTGTATCCAGGGTCATTAATTTTTCACCCGGAAAAATTTTACTTACAAATTTTTGAATATTTGCCTTCGTCTCCGATTTTCGTTTTGGATTGATTGATTCCAGATCCATTAAAGCAATTATAGGGGTTGGCATACCTTGTGCAATCCCGGCACCGGCAATACTTTTTCCCCATTTATCGAATATGGTGTCTTCATCGGTACCGGTGACAGCAGATACTAAGCAAAGGGTAGTATCACATACTTTCAAATAATCTAATGCCACTAATTCATTCCCACGTCCTGTAGGTGGTATGACGAAAGAGAAACGCTGCTTGAAACGTGGGATACTAAAGCAATATCGTGATCAGTAATTTTGTTTACAAGAGGCAGGTAAACAGATATTGCTGACTACTTACGTGATATACGTTGCTCCTGATGGCGATTTAGTAACTGTACATTCCGAATCGCAGTTCTCTAGAATAGCCAATGCCGATTTAGGATCAATTCCCTCGTGTAGAGGCAACACACATACAAGAAAAGGAGCAGAAGTTATTGTTCCTAGATTTCTCTTCTTGTTAAATGCTTCTTCACGTTTGTTTTTACGAATCTGATTCGACTGATTTCGCTTCTGTTCTCTGGTTTGCTCAACTTTATGTTTTCTACTGATGATTTGGAAGGATCCCTTGCCTAAAGAAAAGTGTTTAACATGTATCTCTTCGAGTATGTCCCATTATACACCGGGAGTTTAACTTACCTTTAAAGGCACTCAGAACTGCGCCTTTTGAACGGTGGCGACCAGTTTTGTGTGCCTTATTCGACTGTTTTAGAACACCAGGTCGATGAGCTTGCATTTTTAATAGGTATTTGCTTCACAATCAAACTATTCAACAGGAAAAATTAAATTTCGCATTTAACTAAAAACACGGTGCGAATTGGTTTCAATTTAATTGGTTCGTCGAAGAATGTTATTTGTTTTCAATTATAGGAACATGTGCTATTCGTTGACAGCTTTCAGAGTTTTTTATGAATAAAATAACTCTGAAATAAAATAAGGAAAGAAAGAAGGCAATATATTGATACCCATGATATATGCCTTTACCTCTTATCTGTTCTCAATGCAATTTAGGTTAGAGAGCGCCACTACACACTAGGGAGATTTTTTAGAAGTATTTTCGGACCAAAAAGTACTTTCGGATAACTTCAATATTTCAAATTACATAATACTTACCAATTTCCGTTCCTTGAATATAGATTTTTGATAAATAATTGATTTAATTGTGCTGTTTCAATATAATTCCTAAAATTTGTCTTTGTCTTTTGGATGATTTAATCGATTTAATGAAATAATATTATTACAAATTAGTAATTCAATTCATGCAATTCATCCGTACTTATTTAGTTGGAATAAAAACACAAATATTGATGGTACAGTTTCAAAATTTATTTTGTTTTAATCATTATTCTGAAAAATACAATATTTTGGATACAGTTGCGTATCAATAAATTCACAAATATTATTTGATAATTGTATCTGTATTCATTATTATTTGCCACTGCTAATCAAGATTTTTATCTCAATTGATCAAAAATGAATTCCCCATTTGAATCTCCACGAGAATTCCATTAAACAAAGACAATACATAAACACTTGAATTTACAGTTACAGTTACTTCTCTGGATTAGGAAAATCCTTAAATATTGTCTTATCAAATTGAATTTTTCCAACCATAATTTCAATATTATAGAATTATTTCTATTCGTTGAGATTAAAGAACATTTATGCCTTTTATATTCATCAAAATGTATGGTATCATTGATTAAAATCAACCATCAATTTGAATTGAAATTAAAATCGATCCTTTCAAAGTTTTCTTTCTAATGAGATAATGGAAGATTGTCGATTAGTTAAAGATAGAAGAATGAAAAGTTGTGATTGAATCTGTAGTTAATAAAAATTTCAAGGTACTCTTGCATATTGGATGTACCACGAATATTTTGCAATCAATAAAAAGAATCTCTATTAGTTAATTCATGTGTCAACAGATATGTGTATCAAATACATTATTCTACATATGAGAATGTATGAATCCAGTTACCGTAACTGTTTTAATTGATTAACTATTTACTTATTGATTTAATTATTCTGTTGAAGAATACTTGATTTAAACGTCATGTAAATTCATATGTTGTTTGACAAAGCTCTGTTATTTTTTAATACAAACTTATAACATACATAATAACTTTCATATTAGTTGCTCCTTACTCCTTCAAAACTGTACTATGCCTATGTATATATGCCGCATATTCTCCACTAGATCTATTCTACAATAATCCCTACATGTAATTTATATCAAATATAATGTATGTATATGCATTTGGAAAATAGCATCTTGTTTTACTTCTTTTCATGGTAAATTAAAAATTCTTTCGTTATTGATACTTTTTTTTACATATTCTTATGTCAAATCAAAATGTATAGTTGATATGAAACTGTAAAGCAAAAAGTTTTTGCACATTTTAACAATATGGCACAATTAAACTATTATCGGTTACAATATAATCACTTTTTTCCCCACTAAATATGTATAAATAGATACAATTCCTAGCAAATTTCTACTTAATTACACTACTTTAATATGATGTATGCGATTTAAATAGTTCGCATTACAATAACCTCAGTTATTTCAAAAAGCTGATAATTAATCAGCCACAAGTCACAATATGCGAATACAAAATAATACAATTATTCAATTTTAAAATTATATTTCATGTTTTTTGTTTAAAATCAGCACATCATTATGTATCTCTGCAGTGATATGATCAAATCATTTGAAAGAGATTTTCCTATCCATTGTATCAATATTCGTTTTTATACATTACATGGTGGACAAGTTGTTTTTTGTGTTTGCTCCTTTACAAAGTCCTGGACATTAAAACGAGCATCATCCACTGAATCACTTCTCTTACTTTTTAATTGCCTACAAGCAGATATTTCAAACAAACATCAAATTAATTAAGAGATGAAAAGCAAACTTCATATAAAAAATGAATTTGTTATTTCGAATTAATCCACGGTATTTGATTCATAATTTTTTTTTAATTTACCTGGCTATAGCAGAAAATGCTAATTCAACATTTAATCCAGTTTTAGCTGATGTTTCCATAAAAGCAACATTATACTCTCTGGCTAACCTTTCACCATCTTCTCGTTTCACCTCACGTTCAGTACAATCCGCTTTGTTACCTGAATCAAACAATTTATAACATTAAATTTGTTATCTGCGCAAATGTCGTATTCAACAAGTCCGATTTATTATTTTTTCACAAAATTATTATTAAATTAAGAACAATGTAATGAATTGACTAGCTTATAACTAATATGCAAAAACTATTAATAATAAGAAATGAAGGAAATTTTAATCGGTTAAGTTTTACAATATCAAATAGTAAATACATCATAGGGAATGGGGATCATAACAATGTACGTAGATGTTGTATTAAATTGATGTTACACTTACCCAAGAGCATAATAACAACATCATCCTGTGCATATTCCTTAATTTCCACTAACCAAGCGCGAATGTTATCGAAGCTAATTTTATTACAAACATCGTAGAGCAGTAACAGAGCTAAAATTATTAATGATATAAACAATAATTTGTTTATGAGACATTAAATAAATAAATATAGGGTTACAGGATATTCAGCAGCTGAAGGTATTTCAGTTAATTTTTATTCGCGTAACGTTACTTAAGAATTTAGTAAATCTCTCTTAATCTTATTTACATTCAGTTACCCAATGTTGATCAACTAATTTTCGAACATAGAAGTGCGACTAACTTTTCTTAATGCTTAATATAATACTGTGTATGGTAACAAACGAATTAAGTGAAAGTAAATAAAAACCATGAATATTCTATGGTATGAGACGATAATATCGTTCTTCACCACATCAAAAGACTTTTTTTTTCCATGAAGTTGGTATTGTAGAAAAACAATATTATTTATATAATTCACTGAAGCAAATAAATTAGATTGAAAAAGGTAAATGAAGTTCCAGGATCTGTTCATGTTCAGACTACTGTTTTTACGATATCGAATAGAATACAGTTTCAATGTGATGTAAAGATGATTCATAATGAATAAATATTAATTAGATTCAATTATACGTTACCATGGGCATCACGATAATATGCATGTGTCACACTACGGAATCGCTCCTGTCCAGCTGTATCCCAAATTTGAAGCTTAACGCGTGTATTATCAACAGTTACAATTTTATTCTGTAAAATAGAAAGGTAAATTTCATTTTAAAATAATTATAGTTCTGTTATCAAGAATTTTTGGAATAAAATATTGGCTCTTATGAAACTTTTATTAATCAAGAGATATTTCATTCCTTGAAAGTGATTATGTCTTTTTCGAAACACAATGGACGCACGAATCTAAGGAGTAAAATAACCGATCGATATCGACTTAGAAGATGTTTGAATTTGCTGGAATTCATTTCAGTATTATTTGTTAAAAGAAAATTATTAAATTCATTTTTATTTCAGATACACCATCGTACTGAGAAATTTAAATTAATAAGACTTATCTTCAGCATTTCTTTGAATATGAGTTATGAATAGTCTTTTGATTCCACCAACCAATTGTATCATCATCCCAATTTACCATGGATAGCCAAATAGAATACAACAACTGAAAATAAAAAGTTATGTCGCCGCATTTATTTTGGCTTTGTGTTTAGAATAAATTAGCTTTACAAACTTTTACAATTCCAGTCACACGAATTCGATTAAATTTTTCTTACGTCGCTTCAGAAGTCATGTGCTATAGATGTGTAGTGGACCATAGAAAAGAGTGCTTCAGCAATGAGTACCAAATAAAAACATTTCTATGTACACAAATATTATGGCTGTACTTACTGCCGTGACATTTTTTATTATTGAATTCTTTACATCTCACTGATTGAATCCATTATCACTTTTACAATTTAATAAAATCAAATGCCTTTAGATTACCTTTGTTTGCAAAAAAAAAAACAAAAAAAGCGTGGGATGAAACCAATTTGAAATTATGTTACTGTTGGTATACAAACGATTACGATTAAATATTATTTTCTCTTCACAATTGCCTGCAGCATAATACTATGGTGTTCAGTCAGATTCAATGAAAATTTAAATTGCGTATGGTTCACAATTGATCTCAAAGAATTTGAAATAATGGAGCCGTCAATGCATAAGGTAAAAGAACCAAATGGATACTAACTAATTTAACCCTGATTAAGATGTGATATTTATTCAATGTAAGTTAATGTTTTGTCTCTGAAATCTCGTAAGGAATAAATTTAAATTTTATCCCAAGACCATAATGTAATGAAAATTAATTCTGTGTTTTTACGATAAAAAGGTGACCGAAACAAACAATAAATTAAAAAAAGCTCAATAGAATCGCATTTAAATGTAGAAATTCTATCTCCGCATATGTTGTAAATCATTTAAAGTTATCAACTCATAACATCTTATGAATCATTTAGAAGATTTTTGGGTCACATAAATATTGAATACATACCATTTAATTATTGTATTGTTTGCTTTGAATGAAATATTTTTCATTGGGATAAAAACAATTGTAAGTAAATGTGTCTTCTTAAAAAACACTGATTTATGTTAATTTTGAATACAACATGGATCATTTTCATGTTTTCAACAACATCATTTCTAGGAAATCGTTTTTTTTTTTATGTTAATTTACATGCAAGTAAAAATCAAATGAAAACAAACAAAAAAATCGAGATCATTCTAATTCATTGTGAAAAATTGGTTGTGATTCGCAAAATCTACCCAATGGCATTTGGTAATAAGAACAGAAATTTGTTGAATCGATAGACTTTTTTTGGTATCACACGACTTAAAATTACGTTGTTTCCTTCACAAGAAGATCATTAGAAGTAGATGACAACGTGCTGCGTATTCGAATCATTTTTTTTTCTCTTATAAATGTTAAGTATGCTTTAACGGTTGATATGATTTCATGGCCAGAAGGCGAACAAAGCATTTACTCTCCATTGTATTCTATCATCCAGGTAAACAATTGATGAAAACTCTATGTAATTTTCAAGTACCAGTGTACAATATTAAAGTTACTTATCAAAGGCAACCATTGAATTTATTCTTTTGGTTGTCAATAGGTGTATAGAAAAAACATGGATGAAGGACGAACAGTAAAAGTATATTATGTAAGGATGAATAATGATAATATTTAACTTATTCTCACCCTAAAGTCAATTCCAACAGTTGAAATATAATTTCCTGATAGAAATATTCCATCTCGGAATCTGACAAGAAGACAGGTTTTTCCAACACCTGAATCACCCAACAGCATTACCTGAACATAGAAATTATATTTCGTTTATGCCTACATATCCTTATTTCAGTGTACTAGCATATCATATAGTTATTCAAATCATGAGTACATCAATAAGATGAGAAACAACAATATAAAAAATGCAAATGCGATTTACATAATACTATGTACAAATATGTCACGTGCAATACTATTAAAATTGTTATCTTAACAAACAAAGAAGAGATTAGTTTCAAATAAAATAATAAACATGAATATACATAACATTATGTTTGGTCTATGGAAAATGTTTCACCATGTCATGTGTGTGTGTGGTAAAAGAAATCAGATTAATATAAGAAACACACATAATCATTCTGATAAAAGATTGTGCAAAACAACTTGTAAATTAAATCATCCAGAATGGAAATTTGTATTGCGAAACTAAAATGATAAAAAACATGTCGCTCTACTCACAGTTAACAAGTAATGTCTAACTCTAAGGATTCAATTATCATTAGAGTTGATTCGCAACATTCGACATTGAATTTATAATTCCACACAAAAATAACACATAATTATTGTATTTCGTTAAATGGATTTGGTAATACATAATACATATGTAAGAACTTTGATATAAAATGAACACGAACAAACACATTTATATTAGAGTTTAATTTAGAACAAATACATTAACCAAACGAACGGATTATGTAGAATTTTCACCTTGCCAAATATGTCATATAATTCAACTTGTTTTCGGTTGTTCTTCAACGATAACCTTGGTGAACCTGGCATCATTTGATTTCCATCAATCATTGAATTCATTCCATTACTATTTATAGGATCTTCAAATTCAGGATTCTGTGTTGCTATCACCATATTATCAACCAAATTTTGTTGGTGCACCTGTTGCATTGGTATCGCTGGTTGCTGTTTCGTTTGTTTGTTACTTGAAATATGCACCTGTTGATATCCATTACCATATCCATTAATGTTTTGTAACGTCGATGACGGTACTTGTCCCGGAACAACATTTTGCCAAGTTGGTTTTACTAGTGATTCTCTTCGCTGTAGTACATCACTATTCAAAATTGGTGGTGATATATTCAATTTACCACTTGGACCAGTTCCAGTTCCATTATTTGTTGAAAAGGTGAAATGCTGAGATGTCATTTGTTGATTCCCAATTTTTGGACTTTTTGGGCTTAAGCTCTGATTAATTGTTTCTCTCCTCATCTTATTACAAGTTGTCAATCGATATAAATTTTCAATTAGATTTAAAATTCATGTAGACGATTAAGTATCGTTATTCTTAAAGTCTGCATCAACTGACTATCCACAATAATCTAAGATAGATCGTGTAATAACGAGAATATAATTATACAGTCTATTGCCGTTAATAACAAAAAGGAGTTATGTATTTGCAATGTGTTTATCAATCTTTATAATTTTCCTTTTGATCACTTCATATCATATTGTACAATGTCTTGGACAATAATGGTAATTACACAATCACAATGTTATGATGGTGGGGACATTAATCAAATTCATTTTCTAACTGAATAACAATTTTCATCAAAGTACTTATTAGATAATTTCATAGCTTGAATATAATTTGAGACAGTAAATTCATCGAAGTATTCATCATTAAAATTAATTACCAGTTTTCCAATAATTTTATATTGCCGGAAATTAGGGGACGCCATTCTAAGGATTTAAGCCCAAAGGCAATGAAGAAGTAAGAACAAAATATTAAGAAGAGATGAAAGAAAATTAATGAACTTGTACTCTGAGAATCGGTTTTCGATTACACTGTTGTTGTAATTATGTATTACGTATAATACAGAGGTCAAGGTAAATTGAAGCTTCACGAGTTTTACTTTAGTCCATTATGTTACCAATTAACAATATTAAATAACCAAATATGAGGTTAACTAAACCAAATCAAACCATTTAGGATTCACCATCATTTGATACGATTGATGAATCTGTTTCCACAGACGAAAATATTTAGCCATAGATTTTCTATTTGGATGCCCATTTTCTAAAAATTGCAACGCAATAAATGAAGATTTCTGACATTTATCAATATCCATAATATATTTGATGCAAGTAGATTAATTAAATTTTAATTACAAATTTCCAATAATTAACAAACATAATACCGTTGTCATAAAATACATTTGTATTTTGGGAAACTTAATGTGACTTAATTAACCACAAAATACATAACATAATTATAATCTTTTAAATTCAGGAAAACGGTTTTTATCAAAGAAATTTTATTAAGAATCACTTTTCCTTTATTATGAATATGTATTCTTAGACAAATGGTTATGTATATCATTTGAATGTGTATTCCGTATCAAAATTCAATATCTAACGATTTCCATTATATTTATGGTAAACCAATAAATTGGTTCAAATTTATTCTGAGTTTAATGGCAGTCTTGTTTTTTTGTGCTGATATCAAAATAATTATTGAAACGTGAAAACAAATTCTTTCAGCTGGAATTCTAAAAAGAAACACAAATATATATACTTTCTTTGATGTTATACCATTTTGCAATATAAAATTATTCTGTATATTTGATTTTTTAACACTGATTTGCATAGACCAATACACTTTCATACTTTGTTAACAATTCTGTTCAATCGTTTCTGGTTTCTGGTATCGGTAAAATATCAATTTTAAAACAGAAAAATGTTCTAGAAATTTATTTTTCCTATTGGATAAATAATATGAAAATCATTGATCTAACTCAATTGTGTATGATTGCCAATAATATTCTTATGGTTTTATATATTATGAATTGAAAGTATTAGTTTCTCATTGTTTTATTATTTGCACAGATATTGGTCTACCTTTGATTCAACTTTTAATAATTTCGTTACTTGAAAAATTGTTCAGATATTTCACAATTACATGTTAAACGTATTCAAATGGGTAATTTTTCAAAAGCTTTGAACGTAATTATATGACTTTATATGTTTATATGGAGAAATCTTCTAAATGTTATCACAGAATGATTTAAATATTATTTCAGATATTCAGATAATATTGGTCGCTGTAGGCAGATGAAGGGGAGCCCTTTAAGATTGAATTGATAAGGTAGATGAACATCATAAAAGTTTACTAAATCTTTGTGTAATTTCTATAAATTGATATTTGTAAATAATCAATATGTACTATGTCTTTGGGCAATCAAAAGTTACTTGAAATAACTTATTTCTATATAAATTTTTGTGTTAGCAAATTGTCGAAAATATTGGTATTCACCCTAAGAGACTTTCCATCATACAACAATAATAATAAGACGTGCTAAAGTTCTTTGATGTTTAGACGTTCACATAAAGAGAAAGAGAGTCAGATCCTTTTTATGTAATCTCCGAATCGAATATTGTAATAAAAAAGAATCTCAAATGTCGTGGTAAGTGAATAAAAACCCAATGTAACATAATATGATTGTAAGTATGTACATATCCTTTTTTCACTTATTATATGTACGATGAGTACCAATATGGGAATCTTTTTGTGTTGTCTTATTCATGATTGAATATTAAATAATGAAATATTTGCCAATTCATTGAATTATGCAATGGATAACATGAAACTATTTTTACATGATGTCTAAAGAAATCACAAGTCGTTGAAAGCATAACCATAATTGACAGATAGATAATCAACCGATTCAATTATCCCTTCAAATGTATATTTTATAGCAAATATAACTGAATTTGGTAAAATGATTTCTTCATATTCAATCTGTTGTTGTGCTAATATTTTAACCAAGGATTTTATTTGTTTGGAAAATCGATTAGTTACCTTTTTTCTATTTATTATTTATATGAATTGTATGGGGTTGTCATCCCAACAGATTAAGCTACAGGTAGAAGAGAAAATTTGTGATTGATTGATTTTAAATTTACATCTTATATACATTGATGATTTAAAACACCAGTATACGATCCACATACAAATTTGGTATCTCTATTAAGCAACCCTTTTAAACGTTTTCAGTATTTTTTCGTTTCTTCATCGTACACTGTACACGGTAACAACGTAATCTGGTGTAATAATTATTCTACGGTAATATTAGCCGAAAAATATGATTATATTTTTACACCCAAACGCACAACGGTTATCATGTACAAATGCCAAAAAAAAAGGGTGACCACATACAAACATACTTCTTTTATCAAATCCAATTTGAATCCATACGAACATTTATGTATATATAAAAAGCTCAATCATCAATGATTACCAGAAGAAATCGCAAAAATCGTTTTCCATATCCCATTAGAATAGAGGACACAATTTATGTATTGCCTTATCGAATTGAAAACCAGTGAAATCCATTCAATTGAGTTGAACCGAACCAGAAAATATGTGAATAACGTATTTTTTCCCTCAATTCAATAAAAACATAAATTTGAATATAAATCGTATGCATCTAATGTCCATATTTATTAAAATTCCTTTTTGTTGAGAATAAATTTTGCATATTTGCTGCACGAGTTCATCAATGAAACTGGATGTTTATAATTTATTTTAGTTCACAGTTTTTGCAACAAGTTAGTCTCACACAAACGTTATTATAATTTTAGTATGACCAAGTCAATCGTAATCACTTTGCAATCACAACTCCCTTCTGTTAAATTATATCACATAAAATTACGAATGTTATACATTGACATATAAATAATTTCCCAAAGTATAATTTTCAATAGGATTCGATGAATCTTAGATCAGTTAATAATTAGATTAGATTAGATATGAGATAAAAAAAAACATTTACTTTGATAATCGTTGAAATTCATATACCTACACTTCATTCAAATGGTTCACTAATAAACCAAAAACACAACCAATTCATATGAATCCACAAAATAAAATTATAACAAATTATTTCACGGGAGATAAGGATGCTAATGTAAATTGATGTGAATTGACTGCTAGGTAAATTATAACTGTTTTGCTCCAAATATTACCAACAAATTTATATTATTTTTTTCTTAGTCTACGCTCTCCCCATTTGATGATGGGGAATTGTTCTGAATTCTGTTGCCAAAACGACAACTTCATCATAAGCTGAGGGCTTAAAATCTCTGAATATATATGTATATATACGTATTTAGTAAAGTATTTTGGTTTTGCAATAAATAATGTTATACAAGTCAAGGGAAAATGTTTGCGTAAAGAATTCAATTTCAATATTAAAAACATTTTGGGTACCCTTATTGTTCACCTCTCTTTTTATATGGAAACCATTCAGCCACTCTCTCAATATTTATACCCAATATGCGCCTGCAGAGAAAAATAAAGAATTCATCTGCACTTGAAACTGTTGAATGTTATGAAATTGATTCCATTAACTACAATCAATTATCGATTTCTGTTATTGATGAATTGTGTTTTAGTTTTCCAGGTACATAGTGAAATTATTCTATCCATCATTAAACATATTGATTTTCATATGAGAATAATCAAACGATAATACATTTGTTAATTGCATCAAAATTTCAGTAAAATTTAAATTCACTATCGTACTCATTTAGTAATGTGTTATAAAAAATTAACCAAAGTTTTGAGGATGATCACAATCTATGGTAAGAATAATACAACTTAATCTATTTTTGAAACTTTTTATAGGAATTAATTCTTTAAAGGATAACCACTTTACATGTGGTTTTTAATTGGGGTGTTTGTTGTCATAGGAACCGAAAATTCAGTGCATGAGTGTATTCTATTTTCGCTAACATGACCCAGACCCAGACGACGGTAATGAGAGAGAAATCTGTTGACATTGACCATAAAACCTGGTGAATTCAATTATATACAATTTTAATGCGCCAACATTTCACTCTATCTATAAAATTGGTTTAAACTTCCCCTCCGAGGGTAATATACGGTTGTCTCATCCTTAAATCAATTTATCACGAGTTAAAAAAAATATAGAAAATATGTATATAGACTCCAGAATCTCTTCTGAATATTCATCATACTATAAAAGAGCCAAATTCACGCAATCATGAGCCTTAGATTCGTATACGATGTTTATATTGTAATCAGAGGAATGGTCTCCACGTTTTATTTATTTTGCTTTAAAGAAAGACTGTTTAACCAACGGTTTCACTCTTAAAGTGGTTTTCGGATTTTCACCCTTCTGATAAATCAATTGGAAATTTTAACACAACTCAGAGAATCCTTTTAACTCATTCATGTAACAGATTTTGCACAGCATCGGTAGATTTGAAAGAACATAAGATAAAATTCAAACAATTTCTGTTCCCAAATGTTGCCGAGATATAGGAATTTTTTGTATCGAATTTAATTTGAAAATCATTGTATTAACGTCATCAGTAATATGGGAAATGCACTTACGGTTAAGGCAATACCAACGGTAGCAGAAAAGGAACCAGCTCGAAAATCGCCTGTAGTATACTGAACAAGGAATGAAGTTTTCCCGACTCCAGAATCTCCAAGCAGAATCACCTGGTAATGATTATAGTTGTTAGATAATTTACTTTATGGTTACCATATGCAGACTTACTTTATGGTTAATATTCAAGTCTAAAAAATTCTCATCGTGTTCCATGGGATGTGCTTTCCAACCATCATCTTCGTCATCGAAATGACAATTCGATATACCACCACTTTGTTCATGTTGGGAACCTACAATGAAAAAAATGCATTCTTTAATTAAGTGGCAATGGTCCAGTAGTATATTGTTGATGTACTCACCAATTGGTTTACTGTTATGTGATGGTGGTGGATCTTCGAACACATCGTCACTCAAATTATCATCAATATTCATTGTGTATTCAACTTTCTAAGGCAATAGTTTTATAGAATTCAAGAATGACTTATCGATATTTACCAGACTAATTAAAGCTTAATGTAGATGTGCCACACGTTGTTATAAAATTAAAAAAATTCTTTCATACATTGTGCAACTACCGTTGTAATATAGAACACTTTGGATTTATGTGAATTAATTGTGAATCAATATTTTCAGTAATTTTCAATATTGTAGAAGTTAATTAATATGCTGCATATTGTTCAATTGGTCTGCTATAAGACAGAACTTTCACTATTTTTGGTGTACCAATCGATTGAAGTAAATTAATTTAAAAAAAATTATCACATAATTTGAACTGTCTCTGCACAAGTAAAATCACCGACACAAAGTAGAAAAACAATGATAAAAATTAGAAATGTGGGATAAATTAATATTTTATTTCGTCATTTGCGGCCCGATGTAAACAAACTCACCCATTCCCTTTAGAGCCAAAAATCCAACTTCCACAATATGGGGTGGTAAATCAGGAAGTAATAAACAAATCATACAATCCGTTTCAAGTTAACTAATTAGTTTGTTCATATTCGGATTCCTATTTGAATTTTAATTAAGGAAAAGTTAATAAAATTATTCTATTTTATTTAGTTGTTGGTTTCAATCAGAAAAATGAAAATGAAATTGAGACAAAAGAGGAAATTCTAGACCTGTATTATCGATACACACATACACAAGGTCCACAGTCTCCACAGTTTAAAGAGTAGACGACTGTTAAATAATTTGTTATCCCAAGTTTCACATAGCTATAACTGACTATTAATTGAATTGTCGATTACAAACATAAACTCATAATTTAAATTAAATGAATAATTTTAAATAATTTTATTGAATTAATTATTCCAAAATTTTACCCGGTTGCCATTGTTATAATGTCGAATGCCATTCTACAGTACTTTTTAAAAATGTTTCAAGTAACAAATCGGACCTTATTGAATACGA